>CM067363.1:70872654-71022654 GCA_034401795.1 Chaetoderma sp. LZ-2023a | reverse complement strand
CAAATGAAAGGGTGGTCGTCGCACTAACATTACATTTTAATTAATATTACTAATAGGTGTATCTAGACGGTCCATATGGCGCTTCTAGTAGAAGGATCTTTGCCGCCGAGCACGCTGTGTTGATTGCTGCTGGAATTGGTGTCACGCCTTTTGCTTCAATTCTGCAAAGCATCATGTACCGTATGCAAAGCCAAAGAGAGAAACAGACTCGCGGCACATCCCAGAACAGCCATGGGATTATGAAACTTAAAACAGTAAGGTTTAGTTTTAAAAAAAAGTAGTAATAACAACGATGACGCCGATGACGAAGATGATGAAGGCGGCAGTGGCGGTGGCGACGACGACGACGCGACTGATCCTTACGTGCATGATATATTAGTAATATACGTGATCGGATTGGCATTGCAGGTGGATTTCATCTGGATAAACCGGGACCCAGTCTGTTTCGAGTGGTTTGTCTCCCTTCTAATGCAGCTTGAGAGTCAACAGGAAAATGATGCAGGCGAGAACATTATAAGAATCCATCTTTATTTTACTTCTGCAACAAAACATAGCGGAAGAGAACAAACTTCAGGCGATGTCATGTTTACGTCCAACAAGCAGGTTGCAACGAATCTCACTAAGAGAGATAAAAGGCGCTACTCGATTGCGCAGGTGTGTAATACACTGTATTAAAACATGTTTTATTTGCACATGACTCTCTCTCTCTCTCTCTCTCTCTCTCTCTCTCTCTCTCTCTCTCTTTCTCTCTTTCTCTCTCTCGCCCCCCCCCCCTCTCTCCCTCCCTCCATAACCCGCCCTCCCTCTCTCCCTCTTTCTCCCTCCCTCCCTCCATCTCCCTCCCTCCCTCCCTCCCTACCTCTCGCTCCCTTCCTCCCTCCCTCCCTCCCTCCCCATCTCTCTCCCTCTCTCTCTCTCTCTCTCTCTCCCTCTCTCTCTCTCTCCCCCTCTCTCTCTCTCTCCCCTCTCTCTCTCCTCTCCTCTCTTTCTCTCTCTCTCTCTCTCTCTCTCTCTCTCTCTCTCTCTCTCTCTCTCTCTCGCTCTCTCTCTCTCTCTCTCTCTCTCTCTCTCTCTCTCTCTCTCTCCCTCTCTCTCTCTCTCCCCTCTCTCTCTCCTCTCCTCTCTTTCTCTCTCTCTTCTCTCTCTCTCTCTCTCTCTCTCTCTCTCTCTCTCTCTCTCGCTCTCTCTCTCTCTCACGCACACCCACATAAACACACACGCACACCCACGCGCACGCGGGAACACCCACTGCCTACTTACCCACCTACTTGTCCGTCCGTCCGTCCCTCAATCCCTTCCTCCTTCTCGCTCCCTTCCTCCCTCCCTCCCTCTCCCTCCCTCCCTCCCTCCCTCCATCCCTCCCTCCCTACCTACCATTCCCTCCCTCCCTCCCTCTATCCCTCTCTCGCTCTCTCTCGCTCGCACGCACGCACGCACGCACGCACGCACGCACGCACGCACGCACGCACGCACGCACGCACGCACGCACGCACACACGCACGCACGCACGCACGCACGCACGCACGCACACACGCACACACACACACACGCACACGCGCGCACGCGGAAATATGAACCACCCACTGCCTACTTACCTACCTACTTGTCCGTCCGTCCGTCCGTCGCGCTGTCTGTCTGTCTGTCTGTCTCGATGCCTGCCTCTATGCATACCTTCTGCACCATACTAAAGAAAGTGCAGTTGGTTCATGCTGCACTGAGTTTTAAAATGCATTTGAAAGATGCCACTTCCCTGGTCACTGGAAGGAAGGGTACATGGAACGTGACCAAATATTCATCCGATATAGTAAATATGTGTTTCCACGTGTTTTGGGGCATAACACAAATACTCGAAAGTAACATATATTGTAATGTTATGAACATTAACTAGGACAAAATGTTTTAGCACCTCGAAGAATGTATAGCATGACGGAATGCACTGTGCATGCAGTGTCCAGAAAGAGGCTGCATCCGTGTGCACGCACATGTACTCTCGCTTGATGCAGCAGTAATCGAGTCGAATTTGTACCACGTGATGCCGTTATCTGATGATACATTCGGCGTTCGGATATCCAATTTGGGTAATCGGAGTAGTCAGACTTAATATCCGAACGTTCTCTAATTAAGAGTCTAGATATTTATGTACCGCCATTAGTCGTTTTGAGCTAGGATTGATAATATAAAGACAGCGTAAAGATTTGTGTTTTATTTCAGAGTATATACAGAATATAATCGTAATGGGTTGTATGTTAGCATAAATCAACTATGCATGCCATGCATGTTTTGAATATATTTGACTGTAAGTGAATTGCTGCTTACTTTTGTTTGTATTACATAGGTAGCACTAGACATGCCGGAGGCACATCCTAATGAGCAACGTTACGTCATAACAGGACTGAAAACAGCGACACAGGCTGGACGACCAGACTGGGATACGGTACGTACAGCATTACTATGCATAATATATGCGTAACAATTAATATACAGTTCAGGTCAGAAATAAATTTGAATGTTTCTAAAAAAATAAAAAAAATAAAACGAGACGGCTGAATATTTTGGAGTTAATTTGATTGGAAGTCATTGCTGCCTAAGGCAGCAATGATTTCCAATCAAATAAACTCCAACGTATTCAACAGAATATTTCCCGCATCTTGTCAAAAATTGTCAAAAATTGTGCTAACTAAAACTTGTTTCTATTTTTCCTCTTGGTAACAGTTTAACGTATTTATGAGCGGTATTGTATACAGCATAGTCTGCGTTCGAAGGCAAGAATGTAAATACATATGAAGTTGAGCTCTATTTTAGCCTATAGGCCTATATGATATGCATAGCCATAGGAAGGTTACCAAAGAGGAGGGGCAAATGGAGGTGGTGGGGCTGTGTGCGTGCGTGCGTGCGTGTGTGCGTGCGTGTGGGGGTGGGGTGGGGGGAGGGGGTGAGGGTGGTTGCGGGGGGGGGGGGGATTTCGAAAGTTAGATTTTCTGAGACAGCATATCTTGCATTTGGATGGTGTTAAATATGAAACTTCAGGCTTAGACACACACATGATGCGGGCCAAACTCACATCTTTGCCACGCCCCTCCCCAACACTCGCACCCAGATCCCAAAGAGAAGGGATAACTCCACCCCACCCACCCCCACCCCCCACCCCCGGCCCCCGCCCCTCTTTGTACACATATGACACGAGTAGGCCTACACCAATTCGGCGTATGATATTTAGAATGCCTAGGGTTATGTTTTGTAAGTGTCTGATAGATATAAAACTATTGGTGAATCTAGACAACTTTAAACTTGCATCAACGTGAATTCGATTTCTAATGTCATTTGTGAAAATGAACGTATCCTGGTTGTTGTTCTGATTGAGATCTCCATATAATTGCAATGTCCCTCTGATAGTGAGCTTGCACTCGTGGGATCCATTTCAAGCTGTGCCCTGCCTATTTCTAAGTAAGCTCCGCCCATGCGTTGCCTGTGTTCTGATTGATCGAACCATGCATTCCCAGAATTACTTTCTAGTAAATAGAAAGGTAACTAAACAAGTAAACTGTTGAATATTTGAGACTAAATTGACTGAGTGCTGTTGCTGCCAATGACACACTTGACGGACTATTAAGCGTACATGGCTGACTTTGATACGTAATTCATCACGTTTTTAGTGTGACGTCAGCCTGCGTGTGACGCAATTTATTATGATGTCATATGCCCGAGTGGCAGATCCGATTGATCCCTTGATGTTTACGTCATGCATCAGATATTTGTCTATCTTAATTGTAGCGAGTGCATCTAAAAGGGTAATTTAGAGCTTCGCCAATAGAGGGATCAGATCTGTCGCTCAAGTATATTGCAGCTCCCAAGCAAATTATTTTCAAAGTATGCAACACTTTTTATTAAATAGTTAATGCAACAAAGACGTACAATTCGTACGCATTAGTGACAGTCTTTTCCATGTTCGTGATCATGGAGCCACGACATGTTATTGCTAGTAGTAGTAGTGTTGTTGTTGTTGTTGTTGTTGTTGTTTTTGTTGTCGTTGTTGTTGTTGTTGTTTTGTTATTATTATTATTATTATTATTATTATTATTATTATTATTATTATTATTATTATTATTATTATTATTATTATTATTATTATTATTATTATTAACATTATTATTGATTTAGGTGTTTGCAAACCTGCCCAGTAAACGCAAAGGAAAGACTAAGGTATTTTTCTGCGGTGCTCCTGCGCTTGGAGCATTTCTCAAGAAGCAATGCGAGAAATACGACATTCCGTTTACAAAGGAACACAGCCACGCGTCTTAATAAACCAACACATTTAATATCAAACATCATTTCCTTTGACAAACAATCACTGTCTTTGAGTAAATGTCCATTTGTATGCCAAGTTAAGACTCTATTTTAAAAAAATTCACCACTGGATTGACTGGCTCTTTAACCGAGCCAGCCATTCCAATGGTACATTTTCAAAAATAGTTTTCTCTTCGCCTGCAAATGCACATTCAATATGGAAATATTTTGATTTTCCTTAACAAATATTGTCATTAATGGGTTAATTCGCCTGCTATCTGATTTTGCTTACGTTTTATAGGGACATGACGGCTAGAACAGCCAGCATTGGGGTTAATTCCTAACTATGCCACGCCCATTTTAGCTAAGTTTCGCTCACTTATTACGAGTTCTTGAACTGATTTGATGCAGTGACAGCTTAATTCCCAGAATCTAAACTTCAAGGTAACTATACGCGTAGACAGTTGAATACAGTGAACTAATTTGACTGGGGGGGGGGGCAGTTGCTGTCTGCCAACATCCAAATAAATCAGTTTCAAAATGTTCAACATAATGACTAATGCAATGTAAATAGATATACAATTCAATTACTTAGTGAGAGATTTTCGTGATGGACTATGTCATTATGATTGGGACGTCAGCCAATAAGTGCCTTAATTGATAATGTCGCTATATACTTGAGTGACAGATCGGATCCCTCTATGGATCAGATGGTCATTTAAATTAAATCTGTAGAGTCTCTCCTTTATCACAAGAGAGACAAGACAAGCTCTGGATATTTTACCAGCTCACATGTAATAAACAGTTTGGGTTTTTTTGGAATTATTCCCATGTAATAAACTCCCCGGTCATATTGTCCTACAAACTCTCGCTTGCGGGGAACCATAGGCCACATGCAGCAAATAAAAGATACGGTTATTGAATTATATTTGATGTATTACAAAATTAAGGGGAGATAAGGGAGTTTAACAAATGCCTTTAAACACAGCTAAGCTTCCCTTATCTGACTCTTACCGGCCAAGTCATTCTGCCTAAAATGTAACCATGTCCATGTACATACTAACCTTGTATCCACTCAGGCATTACATATAGTGTATGGAGGAATATATCTTTGTAATTCACATTTCGGCGGTAGATATGGGTACATATTTCATATTTAATAGTATTATAAGATTATTAAGATACAACATAGCGCCAATGTATGTATGATTACTGTATTCTGCGGCTGTAGTAGTAGAACCATCCTACAGCCGCAATCAGTCCTTAGCTTTTGCCCACTGTGTATTGTCCTCAGCCGAAATCCTTAGCTTCACCACCAATATTTGTCATTAATTATCTGTACTGTTAGTGAATACATTAAAGTTGTATTAAGTAATATGTAAGTATTTGGCGGGAGAATTTACGTAAAGCAGGAATACTTTTAACCCCTTTTGTGTCAACTTAACCCTTTAATGGTCAAGTTGGTAATAAGCGACATCAGCAGCGATCTTGAGAAATATCCATTTGCAGACTAAAAGGATATTTTTGAAAATTTACCACTAGAATAACTGGCTCAATAACGGCTCAGAAATACTCTTCTTGGTCTGCAATTGGACACTGGCTAAGCACAAATTTGGATTACGATTACACGTTCAATGAATGTTCATTTGAAGGATAACAGAAATCTTTTTTGTAAATTGTTTGTGTACACTCTCTCTCTCTCTCTCTCCTCTCTCTCTCTCTCTCTCTTCTCTCTCTCTCTCTCTCTCTCTCTCCTGTCTCTCTCTCTCTCTCTCTCTCTCCCTCTCTCTCTCTCTCCCTCTCTCTCTTCTCTCTCTCTCTCTCTCTCCTCTCTCTCTCTCTCTCTCTCTCTCTCTCTTCTCTTCTCTCTCTCTCTCTCTCTCTCTCTCTCTCTCTCTCCTGTCTCTCTCTCTCTCTCTCTCTCCCTCTCTCTCTCTCTCCCTCTCTCTCTTCTCTCTCTCTCTCTCTCTCTCTCTCTCTCTCTCTCTATCTATCTCCCCCCCCCCCCTCTCTCTCTCTCTCTCTCTCTCTCTCTCTCTCTCTCTCTCTCTCTCTCTCTCTCCCTCTCTCTTTGGCTGCATAAATATTATTTTGAGGGCTTTAATGCGCTGTT
Organism: Chaetoderma sp. LZ-2023a; assembly: GCA_034401795.1. Lineage (NCBI taxonomy): Eukaryota > Metazoa > Mollusca > Caudofoveata > Chaetodermatida > Chaetodermatidae > Chaetoderma > Chaetoderma sp. LZ-2023a. The sequence continues at coordinate 71,016,257 of CM067363.1, read as the reverse complement.
GACACACGAGCGGTTAAGAGGTTCTCGTTCGTGAGGTTATGCTTCTATCACGTCAACGTTCAAAGATTTGAAAAGTAAAGTAATATGCAGATGATTATAGCTTCTTCTTCGCAGATATGTAACCCTTTAACCCTTGAATTTGTTTTTAAAATTTCAATTTTTAAATAGAAAATGTCAATTTGCAGACCAAGAGAAGACTATTTTTGAAAATTTGCCATTGGAATGACTGCCTCGATAATCGAGCCAGTCATTCCAGTGGTGAATTTTCAAAAATAGTCTTCTCTTGGTCTGCAAATGGACATTTCGAATGACCACTGCAGCCGCCGTTTTGGCTGATATGTGTGTTAAAGGGTTGGAGCTGTATTAACACGAGCATGTTGCACAGTGAATGAAACCTTGTGTTGTTTCCATTGTATAAATGATTGCATAGTTCTAAGGGATATATCTTTCTCACCGTCCCACCCCCTCCCATCCCCACCCTCAAATATTATATTTTGAGGAAAAATTAAAGTGCAAATCACTCTCTAACCAGTTACATATACCGCAAACATGTACGCATCTTTCGGTTGCGGCCCACCCCACAGTTTCGATAGCTAATTGCTGGTTGGGAGTTCTAGAATGACAAACAAGTATAGGGGCATGGTGGGACAGAATTGTCAACTATCTTTCAAAATTTGAATAATTCTTTAAATTTTATTATAGAAGGATATCCGCCTTAAGTAACTAAATGATGTCAGTTCTATTCTTCTCTTTGTGTTGTCTTTGTCAAATGTATCAACATAACCCGTCGATGTACGGTTATTTTTGTGTTCTCTATCTATTTAAGCTGTGCTGTGTCAACTTGTCGCTATAGTGGTAAAACCGGCCAAAACCGCCTCTGCAGTAGTCTTGAGAACTGTCTATTTGCCGGTCAAGAGAAGACTATTTTTGACAATTTAGCACTGTAATAACTGGCTCGGTTACCGAGCCAGTCGTTCCAGTGGTAAATCTTCAAAAACAATATTATCTTAGTCTGCAAATGAACATTTTTTTAAATGAAAAAATTGAAATTTTCTTGAACAAATTTGAGTGTTAAAGGGGTAAACTTACAATTCTTAGCTTGGATTTGGTTACGCATATTTTCCAGAGTGTATTTTTATCATATTTTATATACTTTGTTAGCGTCTTTTTAACCAGTTGTTTATTTAACCATGTCTTATTAGTGTTGTAAGTTTCCTTTCTCTTCTGATATGCTTTCCGCTGTGCTATCAAACTGACTTTCTGTACTGCTAAAATATGTTTGGTTTTCTTATAAAATTATATACATTTGTTAACAAATTTGCATTATTTTCAGCAAACAGTGTATTGCATCCCTTCAAGACAATGTCCAGCGAACATATGGCGTAATTTGTTTAAGGGAAGTAAATACATCTCGTCTTTTCATTTGCCCATCATTATTACCAACTGTGTCGAATATTATCACATTGCACGAGATTTCGCGAGGTCAATGTGATAATTTTCGACGAGGTTGATTGATACCGTCGAAATCGAAATGGGTCCGAATTTGAGATTCTATTTAACTGATATTTTGACATATATTTCAATAAAGTCGATCCCTGAAACCTGAAATTACTTTTAATACAAATTTTAAAATTCCTGCGTCTATCATGCAAATTTACAAACGTAGTTCACAACTAAGTAGTCTATATGACGCAGCAACTGTTTCCTAGCGACGACGACGGAGAAAATGTAAACAAGACGGGATCCGTAATGCTGTGGATTTAACCCTTTAAGACTCATATTAGCCAAAGGGCTTCTACAGTGGTCTTGAGAAATGGCCATTTGCAGACCAAGAGAAGGCTAAAACGGTAACCGAGCCAGTCATTCCAGTGGTAAAATTTCAAAAATAGTCTTCTCTTGGCCTGCAAATGGGCATTTTCTATGAGAAAATTGAAATTTTCTCGAACAAATTCGAGAGATAGAGTCAAAGTTTGCAATATATAACCTATGTTACCTAGTTATGAAATACGTTTGTCAATTTGCATGATAGAGACAGAAATTTTAAAAGTTGGACTAGAAATTTCGTTTTGTTTACATTTTCGTCGTCGTGTCACGGGACAATATTCATTTCTAAGTAGTGTCCGCCCACCCATTTGTAGCTATTCTCCGCCAACAAATTAAGCCTGTTGGAATCGATTTGAAACTTTGAAACCTCAATTCCTATAATCTAAAATCCATGTTAACTATACAGGTAAGCTGTTGAATATTTTGGAACTAATTTGATTTGGGGTTGTTACAGCAACCGCTCCCAGTCAAAATCATTATAAAATATTTTAAAATGTTTATTAAATTGTAAGTTCACCAAAAAACATTCAGTTACTACTGAATTGAATTCAATTTATTCTCATGCACTCTACAGAGTTATTAGAGTTAGACACTATGTACAGAATTTACAACAATATTATTATTATTATTATTATTATTATTATTATTATTATTATTATTATTTTCCTTTACGCAATCAGCTACCACCGAATTCCACTGTGTATCAGAAACTCACATTCTGAAAGCCTGCCCGGCAAAGTAAGACTTTTATCTTGCGGCGTTGGTGTGGTGGAAGCGTGTGTGGGCTATGCTGCTAGGCGCTCTCGCCAGTTGTGGGTCCGCTTCGCTATCAATACTACACTTTCGTGAATGACTTTTCGTTTTCCGTGAAGGAGATATGTGGCTTTGACTGTGACGTTAGATATAATGTGACGTAGGTAGGGCCTATGTATGATTTCAGATATTTGATTGACATATCGGATCTGTCCATTGAATGGACCTTTCCAGTGTATCCATCTATCATATGACGTGTAGGATGACGTCATAATCAATTACAGCATGCGAGACTCGATTTAGTCCGTTTTAAACGCTTAGTAGTCCGACGTGTTGCACGAGTGTATTTCTTTGCTATTTAATAAACATGCTGTTGAATATTTTGAAACTAATTTTACTGGACACTGTTAAAATATTTAACAGTGTGCTTGTATAGTTTTTTGGAAATTGATAGTCAAGAAGTTCAGGGGTCGATCTATCCCAGCACGAGCGAGGTGTGGCTGGAGCTTAGCTAGAGATGGGAGGGGCATAGCTAAAATTGGAAGGTCTAGTATAACGGGTCTATTGGCAGGTCAGCCATATAAATAATATCATGTGTAAGGTGTATACGATGCCAGTTGAATATAGGGTAGCCACATAGCAATGTTTTGTTTCTTCAACTCCAAGCCCATAATTAGCAGATAGACACCGCGCAATGTAATACTAGATCTTGGTGTAGAAATGTAAATTTTCTTGTCACCGTGGCGTCATTTTCCGTGAGCGTGTGTGCGTGCGTGCGTGCTTGTAAGCATCCGTGCCCGCGTGTGCGTGTGCGTGCGTGTGCACACGCGTGCCTGTGTGTGTGTGTGTGTGTGTGTGTGTGTGTGTGTGTGTGTGTAGCTTCCGACGTATATCAATAATCAGATTGTTTATAAGTTTGATGTCGCATTATTAGTGTCTCTAACTATACAATTATGTATATATTAACTACTAATCACCAATATTGTTATACAATATGATCCATGAGATACACGCTATTTTCAAATAAATGTTATATTTACATTAATTAAATCATCTATGATGCTATTAGATGGCGTATTATTATTTGCATTCCATTTGCCACGTAATGCGACAAGAGTATCGCATTTGGTTACGTGCGTGTGTGTTCGTGCGAGCGTATGTGCGTGTATGTGCGCGAGAGTATCTGCGCGCGTGCATGTATGTATGTATGTATGTATGTATGTATGTATGTATGTATGTATGTATGTATGTATGCATTTATATAGCGCCAATTCCAATTGAAGCTCAAAGGCGCTTTACAAGATTATATAAAATTACACAATTATGTACAAAGACTTAAATTGAAAATAAATATGTTTTGAGAGCTGATTTGAAAGGTACAATTTTACGGCAATTTTGTATATGTGGTGGAAGACTGTTCCAAAGCTTGGGCCAGCTCTAGAGAACGCGCGTTGGCCGATTAGTAGATTGGATGGTGGCACTACACAGAGTAAACGACTACTTGATCGGAGAGCCCTTGGCGCTGTCTTCTGTACGATCAACGATGTTAGATATGGCGGGGCAAGATTATTAAGACATTTGAAAACCAGTAGTGCAAGTTTGTAATTTATGCGCTGTTTAACTGGTAGCCAATGAAGATCTTTCAAAACAGGTGTAATGTGTTCATATGGCTTAGTCCGTGATAGTAATCTGGCCGCAGTGTTCCGAGCCCTCTGAAGACTGGTAAGCTGTTCTGTTGATATGCCAGCTAGCAAAGAATTCCCGTAATCCAGTCTCGAAGTTATGGTCGCGTGTACGAGCGTTTTTTATAGCATTATCATCCAATAGCTTTCTGATCTTGTTAATGTTCCGTAAGTTAAAATAAACAGATTTACATATAGAGGTTACTTGATTTTTCATTGACATGGTGTCATCAAAGATTATGCCGATGTTACGGGCAGTTGAGCTAAATGAAATATTGTTCTCGCAAATCTGAAGAGATTCTATTTTAAGCTGAGGTCGCAGGTGACGTGATGTGATTGCCAGTATCTCTGTCTTCTTATCGTTAAGCTGTAGGAGGTTGTTTAGCATCCACAACTTAACTTCATGAATGACATGTTCTAAAGTTTCACTCGCGTTTAATTGATCAGATGGATAAAAGGCAAGGTATAGTTGCGTATCATCTGCGTAGAAGTGGTACTCGCCTTCGTGCGTTCGTGTTTGCTTGTGGGTCTGCATGCTTGCGTGCCTGGGTGTGTGCATACGTGTCTGCGTGTGTGTGTGTGCTCGTGAGTGCGTGTGCGAACGTGTGTGCACGCGCTTGTGTGTGGCGGGCGGGTGGGCAGGCGTGCTGGCGGGCGGACGGGCGGACTGGCGAACATATATATTTCTGTCTGTCTGTTTGTCTGCCCAGAGCATGCAAAAACACCAACGACAACAACAACAACAGCGCTTTTTGTATTATGCAAATCCAAACTACTGTGTAAAACCCCGGTTTAAAGGAAGATAATTGCACCCTATCTAGCAATGTAATAATGAGTTGCCCCCCTTTAATAATGTTTTCCATCTAACTGTGATTCTGCAGTTTCAACATGACTACTGTTTACTCTCATACAGTACTCATGTCTAAAAAGCATCATCGGGTTTCCATGGTGTTTTGTGTTAGGTGGATATGAATAACGACGACGACGACAACGACGACGAGGACGGTGACAATAATGGAGGCGGCTCGCTCGGCGAAGAAGCCCCCCCCCCCTCCCCACCCCCACCCCACCACCCCTAACCCTCCCTTACGACCACAGTCACCATGACCACCGACACCGAGACGATTATAACGATAACGATGGCGATCACCACCACCACAACGACGTCGACGACAATGAAAACGACGCTGAAGAGAAAATATATGGGCAGAGAATTCGCAATGGATGCTAGGACAGCGTGACATTGTCCAAATGTTCTGTTACACGACGGCACTGGCACGCTTGACGCCCATTCCACATTTTGATTATCCAATAACCAATTATATCTCTAGCAGTTACCATGGATACCGGAATATTGACTCTATTATTTCGGAAATTATAGTGTTTCTGTGGATGGGTGAGGGACATGTTTGTGCCAGCTTATAATTAGATAGTGCTGTTTGACCTGTGCTGGCGCTGTTAGTCTGTACTGATATAGTGAAGAGAGAAAAATAGATTATTGGCATCGTTTTTTTAGCGATTTGGCCAGCTGGAGACAAAAATTTACACTTATTATACCCACTTTTTCGAAGAACGGTGGTGATTACATCGTCCTGCCCATGCGGCTATCTCTCTGTGAGTATGTGCGTCTATGTGTGCGGTATTTTGATTCTAACGCGACTCCTCCCAAACCAATCGAAGGAATTCAAAGAAATATGGGATGTGGGTTAGCCATATGAGTACGACATGCACAAATACATTTGCATTTGGCTCCGCGACCAGGTGGTAGGCTGGATCGAATGGTCAAGGTATTAGTTGCAACACAACTCCTCCGAAACCATTGGACGGAATTCAAACAAATTTGGTATGTGAGTTCCCCCATATGATACGGGAGTGCAGCACGATATTCGCATTTGCCTCAGCCTACATAGGTGGCATGGAGGGGTGGGCAAAATGTCAAATGTCAACGTAACTCAGCTCTTCCAAATCGGAGGACGGAATTCAATCATCTTTAATATGTGAGTTACCTATCCCATATAATTGCGGTGTACAAGAGGACTTTTATATTTGCCTCCAAACCCAAGGGTGGGGGCACAGTTGGGTCAAATGTCAAGAAATAGAATGTAACGCAATTCCAGTGAAACCATTAAACGTCATTCGACCAACTTTGGAATGTGAGTTACCCATATGATTCTAAAGTGGAAAGGCCCATTTGCATACGGTTTGCCTCGTTGCATTGCTTGTCAAGAGGTTAACGCTGTGAACATGGTGATTTGCGATGACGCGTCCTACACTGAGCAGTCTAGTTAAATATGTGGATCGGCGGGGAAACAGTGAGATACATAACAGATAGACATAGCAAGGACGATATGGAGCAGAGTATCCCGCATGTAGGCCGGCAGACCGTTAACAGTTAGCCAAGTTTAACCATTTAATGACCACATCTGGTCAAGAAAATCAAAAAATTTCCTTATTGATTGTCCATTTACAGGCCAAGAGACGACTATTCCTTTTAAAATTGAGCACTAGAATGATTGGCTCGGAAACCGAGCCAGTCATTCTAGCGGTAAATGTTCAAAAATAGTATTTCTTGCCTAGCAAATAGGCCTTCATTAAGCCCACTGCAGAGGCCGGCTTTGGCCGTCTTCGTCAGAAACGGTTACCGTCAGTACACTTGCTATATAGCGTACATACGGGCGTGTGTGCGCGCTCGTATGCATATCTACCACAAAATAATACCATAAATAGAAATCTATTCAAGCAGTTTTCATCCCATTTAGTTCGCTTTCAGATGCTGTAATTCACTTAATGGTCTCAGTTAGAGTCAGTTTGATTAAGGACTGGTTTATTGATTCTTATCCTCGTATTCATTAATCCAACCTGACCAATATTCCTTAGTGCATATGCACCAATTCACCCTGGATGTTTCAGATGGTGCAGAGAAATCGATTCAGTGTCGTCCACTTAATTAACGTTTTAACACTTGTATCAGCCATAAACGGTCTCTGAGGTGGTCCTGCGAAATACCCATTTGCAGACAAAGAGAATTTTTTTTTTAATTTGCCACTGAAATGACTGGCTAGATAGCCGAGCCAGTCACTCCAGTGGTAAAATGTCTAGAATATGCGTCTGTTCGCCGGCAAATTGATATTTTCTATGAGAAAATCGAAATTTTCTTGAACATGTTCGAGGGTTAAATGGTTACAATACTAAGAGGGTTTAGATAAATGTTACTGCTGCATCAACTACTTTCATTCAAAATGTCCCAGTGCCTCAGTCCGTCTTGAATTACACATGATACGTGATGATAAGTCACTCATTCATTGATATATGAACGGAATGGAATTCCATATGACTTTGTTGTTGGGTTGTTGCATTCAATTTAAGCAAGCTTATCCAGTGCATTGTAAATGACTGACTTGTTCTTGATTGATGCGACTCATAACTCATGAAGCCATATTCTGCATTTATCCACAGTATCAGAGTACATTCCCCAAGAATACATTGCATACACGCGTGGACATTATAAGAAAAAATCATTTCACCGTTTGAACCCTGAATTTCCACACTCTTAATTTCAATGTCGCTATACATGGAAGCTGGTGAATACTTCGAAACTAGGTTGACAGCCAAACCAGTCAAAAGAATATTTATTTTTAAATTCCAAATGATATTTCTAATTTGGTTTTTGGGTTCAAATGGTTAATCGCCCAAAAGATGGAGAAGCAAGAAAGAAACAGTAGACAAACTTCATATAACTATCTCAAACATCTTGGCCACATGTATTCATAGTGTACAAAACCATAACGTCAATGTTTGGCCAGTACCCATCTCCGAGATGTCCATTCAATCGTCGGAGATGACCAAAATGGACAGTTACGTCTAGCCCCGAAATTGAGGCGATAAATTATTCAGAAATCTGGACAAGTAGGACCAAGATGGATTGCTAACTGAATTACCGTAGTTTCGCATGTATCGGTCCGTATATTCAGGACACGTTCCTCTGTTGTTCGAGTTGATCAGATAAGATGTTGCATATTGAATGTTGTGTTGAATATGTGGGTGTATATGGATGAGTTGAATAATGAAAGATTCATGGAAACTCATCGAACGCTGTCTCAAGAAGACGCCTATCCAAATCAACGGCGATAGGTTATGCAATATTCCGCAAACAATACCAGCGCACATCTTGAAATTCATATTTTTAAAGATAACTCTGCTACCATATGTCCAATCATTGCACGAACTCCTGGAAATCTACAATGATCTGCAATCGATGATGGGCAACAGCCATTCCTGGAGTGTGTCATATCGGTGTCAGGTTACATTTCCACTAGTGTTTATCAATTCGGATTGCGACTTTTCCAATGGAGTCGGTCCGTGGTAGAAATTATAGAAGACATTATAGAAACCAATGAGTTTGCGATTTACTAGAGATATTCCTATTCCAGCCTTCTAACGCGTACACCTTTGAATCAAGAAAGTGCAAAAATGGAGGATTCCAGTGTATCCATCAATCAAATGACGTCCTAATAAACTACGCGACGTGCGGGCTGACGTCATAATAAATTATGTCATGAATAACGTAGCCAAGTGAGGGACGATTAATTGATGACTGACTAAGCGTTGCTCTACGAATTGTATGGCTTTACTATTTAAAAAATATTATATTGAATATTTTGAAACTAATATGGCGTTCTTCTTCTTCTTCTTCTTGCTCTTCCATCTTTGGCTTGGTAATCCATTCAATTCATGAATCCATATCCTCACTCAATCATATGACGTCATAATCAAATATCTGCTATGTACACCATCAACATTCCAGGTAATTCGTGTGGTTGTGAGACGGGTGGTTGAACGCCAGTCCGGTGAAAAAGGATTATTGTCCTCTGGATGTTGGTCTGGTGGTAGAGCACTCGCCTCCCAATTGCTAGGCGAATGTTGCCATAGAATTGTCAGGTTCGAACCCCACTCGGGCCGAAAAAAGTTGAAAAAGGTAAAATTACATTCCAGATGATGAATAAGCTAGATCCTAGTGCCAGTGCATTGTCAAAGACAGGGTTCATAGAACTAATGCTTGACAATAATAAAATCAACTACTACTACTACTACTACCACTACCACAACTACTACTACTACTACTACTACCACCACCACAGCTACTACTACTACTACTACTACTACCTCTTCTTGTTCTTGTTCTTCTTCTTCTTCGTTGAAGCCGCATAAATTAGAGCTCTCCAATTTCACAGTGTTTTCGCGTGTTTGTGTCTTGATGTTTAATCCTATCTTGTACAGTGTCATTATTAACGTTTTCTACCTTATGTTTGTGACATTATTTTCGTAATTTGTTGTTGTTTAACTACGTACTTTGAGAATTTAAGTTTTGAAGTTTGTCAGTTTGTGGTAATACATAGGCGCCATTAAGCTAGCCGGCCTGTCGGCCTAGCCACTGGTTAATGTAAGGCGAGCTTGAGTAGACTTTTGCTTACTAATAATGGGCACTTTCGCGGACAGAGTGAAAAAATCTCGTGGAGCAGTGACAGGTACGTTAGCTGATTATGAGCCTTTTGAAGGCATAGTTAGAAAGAATGGAGTGAGAACTGACTGTCTGGAAGGGGTAACAATCGAGGAGTACTTGAAGAGTGCAGCCGCGGTTGAGACAACCCTGGGCACATCGTCGCTGCCTCCAGAGTGAAAGGGGGTATTAACATGTTTGTGAGAACTGATCGTGATATGACGAAGTTATGCCTAGAAGGGATACAAGTGGCTGGTCCTTTCCATAACATGTTTTCTCTTGAAAAGAACCGACTGGAATCGTTATCTCTAACGCTCAGCCATTTATCCCAAACCTTCTGATCACACAAGCACTGGAGTCTTATGGTAAAGTCGTAGGCACTTGTAGGGTCATACCATTAGGCTGTAAAACACCTGAACTTAAGCACGTGAACAGTTTCAGACGGCAACTACAAATCGTCCTTGAAAAGGGTGCTATGCTGCCTGAATTTCTCGATGTCGTCTGTGACAATAAACCCCATCGTCTTTTCATATCGAATGATGAAATTGTATGTTTCATTTGTCATCTTAAGGGGCATTTCAGAGATCTTGCCCAAATAAACAGGTTGCCAGTTCGGACCCAGGTGGTCGTGGGATGATACTGCGGACATTGCCAGTTTAAACACTGAACTTATCGTTAATAATGACAATTTTCCCGCAGCACTGGGTCCGTCATCATTGAATGAAAAATCTAACAAACATCTGTTAAATAGATCGTCAACAAACAGTTCATTAAACAGATCACCGAAAAAGTCACGTGGCAAAAAGCGTACAAAAATCCAATTGAATAATCCGTTCGAGGTTTTAAATTATGACAGTGATGAGGAAATCCGTCCAGCTACCCAGTCGCAAACGAGCACCATAATATTAACGTTGTTAGTGCTCAAAATGATAACCAGGATGATCATTATGAGTGCGGTGATAACGAAATACAGATATACGTTCACCGGGAGGTGGAGATGACACAAGACGACGCCATGACTGCTGCCATAGTAAATGAGGCGCCATCGTCAGTCTTTACAGAGGGGCCTGTAATTTTGTCTAGTGATCGTGGTGCTCCCCCCCCCCCTCCCCCGCCCAATTCCAGTCTTAAAACCAGGACACGATCCTTGCGAGGATGTGAGGGTATTTTCCTATGCGAGTGAGATGCACCAGTCTCCCACGAGATTTTATTGATGAATTCTTTTGAAGAGGACAGTTCCGAATGCGACACCATGTCCATTGTTTCGGAGATGTCGGATGTCGGCGAGTTCGAAGATTCAAGGGGGACAACTCCGTCCCTTGAAGATGTAAAAATGTTCGTCGAAAGCATAAAATATAGCAAGAAGGTTATAGTAAAGTGTAGGGATTTTCAGTCCAACTTTAAGAGCCTAATTCATCAACTAAGCAGGTTAAAAACGCAATCGAATACTGATCAGCCCATGAACTCCCGTATTTGTAAAATAATTACAAAGTTACACCGTAGCCAGAACAAATGAAAAGGTGTCCATTTTGTATTTGTAGTTTTTTTAAGTACTTTACTGTTTAAGCATTTTAGCATTGATTACTCATGGCTAATTTTATTGTACTCAATTTTATCTTAATATTTTTTATTATGGCCTCTCTTTCATTTGTATCCTTAAACACGAGAGGTTGTCGAGATTCATTCAAAAGATTTCGCATGTTTCATCAGCTCCATTCGGAACTCAAAGCAGATGTAGTATTCTTACAAGAAATTCATACGAGCAGGTCTGATGAATCTGTTTGGAATCTATTATGGCGGTGTAAAACAGTTTTCTCACATCTGTCCAAAAATAGTGCTGGATTGTCAATTTTATTTAGACCTAATTTAGATGTGACTCTGTCTGAGACGAAAACTATTGTACAAGGAAGGATTTTGCATGTTACCGTTAAAATGAAGGATTTTAATTTTTATTTAATTAATTTGTATAATCCTACAGAATGCGCAGATAAACTGAGATGTATTGAATCTCTGAACGCTCATATTGCGGCATTACCTCACCTGTATCCTATAATAATTGGTGGTGACTTTAATTGCACTTTGGACCCCACGATTGACAGAACATCGGCCGTCGAACCTCACCCGCCAGCCGCTGATGCTCTGCAATCAGTAGTAAGTTGCCATGATCTTATAGATACATTTCGTTACCTTCATCCCCATGCAATATCATTTACCTGGAAACGATCAAATGAAACCGCATCTAGAATTGATCATTTTTATATCTCTAATAATTACAAGCAAATTGTTAAATCATGCTCTGTTGTACCTTGTTTGGACTCTGACCATGATTTTGTTATGTGCACCATACTTTGTAAAAACAGCAAACGAAAGAGTTCATATTGGTGTTTAAATACATCTCTCTTAAAAGAGCCAGAGTATTTTAATTTGATGACTGATTTTTGGAAGAGCTGGCAGGAAGAGAAAGTGAATTTTGACTGTTTACAAGACTGGTGGGACATGGGTAAAAAGCACATAGCTACCATATCGCAGCGTTATTACCGTGAACGGGCTCAAATCTTACGTGAGAAAAAATTGCAATTGGAATCTGAAATAGAGTTATTATCTTCCATGCCACAGAATAGTGATGATATAAGCCGTCTGTTAAAACAAAAACGATATAATTTAGATGATTTACTCAAACATCATGCTAGAGGCGCATGGGTAAGAGCATGATTTAAACATCTCAATGAATCTGACAAACCTACTGAATATTTCTTTAATTTAGAACATAAACAAGCATGTAAATGAACGATGTCACATCTAACGCTGCCAAATGGTAGGGCTGTAAATAACGAAGTCGAAATAATGAAGTATGCTACTGAATTTTATAGCGCATTATATAGTAATGCACCAGTATGTAAACAACTAGAGAATGCTCTTTTAGAAAATCTCCCCCAGGCGAGCGAAGCATCAAAAAATGATTTAGACAAAGTACTGATTCTGTCGGATTTTGCCAATGCTGTTAATAAAATGAAAAACAATAAGAGTCCTAGAATTGATGGCTTGCCGTCAGAGTTTTATAAAACATTTTGGGAAATTATTAAACAGGATATTATATGATTATAAGAAATAGATTCCCTAAGTTCCTTGTCTGTACATAGATGTATAAATTTGTACATATTATATATAAAAATGTGTATATATGTTAATGAGGGCCTCTGCTAGATCAGGCCGTGTACTTGAAGTGCTACCCTCAATAAATAACGATTATTATTATTATTATTATTATTATTATTATTATTATTATTATTATTATTATTAGGATATTTTAGACGTTTTTAATCAGGCAATTGAAGATATGATTTTACCTACATCTTGTAACAAGTGCGAGTTCATCAGCAGAAAGAACAGAAGTCCATCTCCGTAGTCACCAACGCCAAGAAGCCGATTAACCACTATACTGCGGATCCTACTAAGGAAACTTTGATTATTGGATCGTCAATTATCAAAGGTATAAATGCGAGCGGGCTCCATGCGTCAGTGCAGGTTATGTGTATCAGGGGAGCGAAGATTCAAACTATCCGTGACATCCTATATTCAATCGAACTCGTGAACTATAAAATTGTGGTAGTGATGGCAGGGACTAATAACTCAGACGGTGACCTGTGTGAGGCAATGAGTGAATTAGACGAATTAGTGCGAGATATTCACAGTTTAGCGCCCCATTGTCAAGTCTATATTTGTGAACTAGTGCTAATGCGCGGACAATCCACGACGACAGAAATTCGTCGCCAGATTCAATCGCCACCTGGACGTACGGGCTCTATTTTTAGACTTCACCGTTATAGAAACATCCGGACATTTCTACTCAAAGAACCGACCAGGAACTATAGAAAACTCGCTGTACTACGCGGATAAACTACACATAAACAGGACCGGAGCCTCAGTACTGGTACATTGTATTAATGGCTATGTACAGATCGTCGTTTCGGCCAGTTGCAAGAACTGTGGAGAACCTAACCATAAGCCATTCATGTGTCGCCACGGCCAACCAGTGAGATGTTACACATGTCACGCCCATGGCCACAAGTCCAACAAGTGTCCGGGGCGCTAGGAGTCTGGCCAAGAAGAAGTGCCAACGGGTGACACGTATTTTAAGGTAAGATCAAATTCCTTGCCTACAAACTCACATGATAATAAATATAATCATAATAGTATTGTTGACAATGTTTATAATGTGGTCGTCAGCAACAGATATGAACTCTTACCTATCATCGAAAACATTCACAATGTAATTGCACCATTTACTACTGCACCAGTCTATGCATCAGATTCAACCGTCTCAATGACGCATGTTTCTTCTACTGTCTCTAATATAGCTACCACTATTACTACTGCTACTGCCTCCGATACTACTGCTACAGCTTACCATAAAGCGAAACATCCTTGTGCTAACACAAACAATATAATAGAAGATAAATTATTTACTCGTGCTACTGTTAGTGCTAGCATAATAAATGCAATCGATAGTGCTAAAGATAATGAATATATTGATAGCATTGCATGTGCTGCTGCTACTGGTGGTGATGATGATGATGATGATGATGATGATGATGATGATGATAATAATAAAGTACATTTTCTCGATTTTATTAATATTATACGGTATTGTGGTGGAACAAGCAATAATACTTTTTCACACACACATTCCAGTAATAACGTCCTCTCTGATGTGGACCAATGGATATGTAGCAAGAAGTTTATAAAACTAGTAAAACGCCTTGATTTCCCATCATTTAACTTAAAGGAAAAAGGTATACGCATTGGACATTGGAATATTGAACACTTAATGCCTAAATTAAGCCAAATAAAAATAATTATGGAGAAAACTACACAAGAAATTGAAATATTTGGTATAACAGAAACGTATATAAGCGGCGTCGTCGCCGACAATTTAATATATATTCACGGTTATAGTATTGAGAGAAAAGATAGACCGAACAATGTAGGAGGTGGGATTGTAATATACATAGCCGAAAATCAGTTACATCGTAGGAGACTTGACTTAGAATCACCGAATACAGAGGCATTATGGATCGAGGTTACGCCCTTTAAATCGAAATCATTTTTATTATGTTGCGTTTATAGACCTCCAAATTCTCCCGTTAGCTGGATCGACGATTGTGAAGCCCTACTTGAACCTGCATACTCAGATAACACGGATATAATTCTAATCGGCGACTTTAATTTTGATTTTCTAAAAGCAGTCACGCCAAAATGGCTATCAGTAATGGAGTTATTTCATCTTGAACAATTAGTCAATAGCGCAACTAGAATTACGGACAAAACAGCTACCCTAATAGACCATATATACGTTACAGAGAGAAACAAATGTACGTCAGTAAGCGTAGGAGATTTAGGATCAAGTGATCACTATCCCGTTTTTGGTGCGCGACAAAACACCAGACAAAAATCACATAGTCATCACACTATAAAGTATAGATGCAGAAAAAGGTTTGACAATCAGAAATTTCTTCAGAATCTTTACGATTGCAACTGGGAGATAACTGATTTGCTAAATAACCCAGATGAAGCGCTGCAGATATGGCAGGACGCATTTATAGGCATTCTAAATAAACACGCCCCTATTGTTGAGCGTAGAGTAAAGCGATTCTCTCAGCCAGGATGGATAACAGATGAAATTTTGAAGGCCATAAAGGACAGGGATTATTATAAGAAAGCTAAAGATATGATTAAATATAAAGAGTTGAAACGTAAGGTAATGTCGCTAATCGAAAGATCTAAGAAAAACTACTTTAGCACAGCGTTGGCTGACAATAAAAAGAATCTTTCACATATATGGCCAATAATGAAGAGTATTAATTCGAAACCTAACAAAATGCCATTGACTTTGCTTGATAGTGACAGTAATGAAATTAAAGACGTCGAAAAACATTGCGAAATGTTCAATCAGTATTTCACTACAATCGCGGCAGATCTCGCAAATTCCATCAAGACGCAATCTCACATAATTTCAGACGACATTAAAACGCATGTTAGAACGAAAATCCCGAGCGAAATTGAATTTACGATACCGAGAATAACTGTTAATAACGTTTACGAGGAACTTAGTCGGTTAAAAACAAATAAATCCGCGGGCCATGACGGATTGAATGCACATTTCTTAAAATTATCGGCACCAGTCATAGCGCCATCAATTACACGTATTATAAATATAAGTATTGATACAGGCGTGTTTCCAACAATGTGGAAATGCGCTAAGGTGAAACCGTTATACAAATCAGACAACAAAGGAGAGGTTAATAACTATAGACCAATATCAATTTTACCTGTTCTTTCCAAAATTATTGAACGACATATACATAGCCATTTGTATAAATTTCTTAGTAAATACAATTTATTGACTGAATCTCAGTCAGGTTTCCGTCAGAAGCATTCATGCGAAACTGCACTGCTTAAGCTAGTCGAAAAATGGAGATTTGCGATAGATAATGGTGATTATGTCGGCGCTATATTTATAGATTTTAAGAAAGCTTTTGCTTTAGTTAATCACGATATTTTACTAGAAAAGTTAGGCCTATATCAATTTGATAAGCTTGCGTTAAAATGGTTTTCATCTTATTTAGAAAATAGAAAACAATATGTGTCAATTTCTGACAAAATTTCCGTACATCTTCCGGTAACCGTAGGCGTACCTCAAGGTTCTGTATTGGGGCCACTCTTATTTATCATGTAGGTAAACGATCTTCATATGGGAATAACTAGTAATGTTGATATGTACTGCGATGATACGACGATGCACTGTAATTTTGAAAAACTTCCACAGATAACAGACCAACTGACTAGCGATATGTCTGTGATAGAAAATTGGTGTCAAAATAATAAAATGGTGTTAAATACGGAGAAGACTAAACTTTTAATGATAAGCACTAAGCGTAAACAAGGGCAGATAAATCATGAGGATATTAAGATACCAATATCTAATGGTGAACTAGTCATTGTAAATGAGGCGAAACTTTTAGGCGTACATATTAATGACACTCTTTCATGGGACCAGCACGTCAGAAAAATTTGCAGCAAAATAGCTTCACTTATCTATATGTTAAAGAAAAATAAGAAATATATGAATGTTGATGAGCGAAACCTGTTTTACAAGGCATACATCCTTTCACACATTGATTACTGCTGTCTTGTCTATTACGCTGGCACGCCTACATTGTTAAATAAACTTGAAAAATTACAAAAGCGTGCAGCTCAAATAATATTAGAAGTCCCCTTTCGAACACCGTCAAAACAAATGTATGTAGAATTAAACTGGACTACACTAACGCAAAGAATGACAATTAAAACAAATATTATGACATATAAATCATTAAAGGACCTTGCACCGAAGTACATGAAAGATCTGTTCACATTTGTAGAAGACACGCATACACTGAATTTACGGTCAAAAACGAACGGTCAATTAAAGCCTCCAAAAATAAGAACGGATTACGGGAAAAACAGTTTTACATACACAGCAACAAAAATGTGGAATTCTTTAACTATTAATATTAACATTCTCCGACACTCGGATCATTCATCGCAAATATGTGTGATTGTTTATCCGTATAATGATGATAATAATAATGTTTTCATTTTCTTCTGTTTTGCCCCATTGCCCTGGAGATAAGGTTACCCGTCTTCGCCGCGGAATCTCCTGCGATTTACAACAATCAAGGACACGCCAGGAGTTGCCAAGTGTGACCACCTAAATCACCTCCACCAATAGCTTTGCTTAATTTACAGAGGACATTGAAAACGAATTGTGCACAAAACACTAACAAAAGTAACTGATAATTACAGTGCCGGACACTCCAATATTATCAAATATAAGTATTAGGAAGAACAATAACCCTGATCGTTTAGCACAATAGAGATAAAACATACAAAAATGACCATTTGTTGATCAAGAGAGGCGTGTTTCCGGAAAATGAGCAGCGGAATGAATGACTCAGAAACCGAGCTAGTCATTCCGGTGTCCAATTCTCGGAAGCACTTCTCTCACTTTTCTATTAAATTATATTTAACAATTGTTTATTTATAATCATTTGAATTAAATTAATGTCTGCTTTAAAGACAGTTAGAGCACTCTCCAGAGCATTGTCTGTTGGGAAGTGGCCATCTGCGGACCGAAAGGTCAACTGCTCTTTGTGGGTTTACCACTGGAATGACTGGTTCACTGACTGAGCCTGTCATTCGGGTCATACATTTTCAGGAGGAGTGTTCTTTTGGTCTGCATATGATCATTTCCGAGCAATGTAATGCTAATAGTTCTTTGTGATATCATTTATAAAGGCTCTCTCGTTTGCACACTCTCCCTCTCTCTCTCTCTCTCTCTCTCTCTCTCTCTCTCTCTCCTCTCTCTCTCTTTCTCTCTCCCTCCTCTCTCTCTCTCTCTCTCTTTCTCTCTCTCTCTCTTTCTCTCCCTCTCTCTCTCTCCCTCTTTCGCTAATTAACCTTTAAGATACAAACCTTCGATTGAACCTTCTGATTTTATCCTACATTATGAAGTGTTATGTCAAATTTGGTGATTCTTCCGCTCTTTGACCCATAAATGCACAAGCCTAGAAACAAGTCCATAAAATCGGCTAGAGAAATGACCATTTGCAGTCCAGAGGACTATTTTTGAACATTTATGACAGGAATGACAGGCGCGATAATCGAGCCAGTCTTTCACTTGGGTAAATTTCCAAGAATGGCATTGTCTTGTTCTGGAAACGGACATTTCACAATAGATAGACCTAATCGAGGTTTTCCTGACACATTTAGTTACTAAAGGGTTAAGACATTCGACGGCGTGGGTAATTATATATAATTTTACTAAATCTATTGTTTCTGTATGTATGTATAATCGTATGCTATAATGTGCTTAGCTGTATTTGTCTACGAAATTGAGAATTAGTTTCTATATTTTAGCACATAAAAATATCGTTATTTCTATTTCTTGCATTGTTTCCAAAGCATTTCAGCAGAAAAGAAAGGAATTTACTTTACAATGCTGAATATATCAATGCTAATTTGATTGAAAGTTTGCTGCTGTTAAAAGCATCAGTAGCTTTTGTTCAAATTACTCTTAATACATTCAGAATATTATATGATTATAAGAAATAGATTCCCTAAGTTCCTTGTCTGTACATAGATGTATACATTTGTACATATTATATATAAAAATGTGTATATATGTTAATGAGGGCCTCTGCTAGATCAGGCCGTGTACTTGAAGCGCTACCCTCAATAAATAACGATTATTATTATTATTATTATTATTATTATTATTATTATTATTATTATTGTCGACGCGCTGTCATAACTTTGCTTCCAAAGAAGGGTGATCTTAGTTTGATAACCAATTGGCGATATGTCTCTCTCCTATGTGTTGACTTGAAAATTTTTTCAAAAGCCTTATATAATTGTATAAGTACATGCCTAAATGAAATAATACATATAGATCAGAGCTACTGTATTCCGGGTCTCATAATATTCGACTAATATCGGATGTTATCGACTATTCAAATTATTTAAATTTGGCTCTTGGTGTAGTGGCTCTGGATCAACAGAAGGCTTTCGACAGAGTCAGTCACACATATTTGTTCGATACTTTAAGGGCAGTTGGTTTTGGAGATCACTTCATTCTCTCACGCTCTATAGGAGTAATTTTAGCATTCTAAAAATAAACAATTCGCCCTCCGCTCCGTTCGCTTTAAAGCGTGGGATCAGGCAGGGCTGTTCTCTCTGGGGCGCTCCGTATGCGATTTGTATTAAACCTTTGTTGCGTAATTTGCGATCTGAAACGGGATTAAAGGGGAGAGCACTGCCTGATGCTACGGTTGAAAGAGTTGTCTGTTCTGCTTATGCAGATGACATTACAACGTTTCTTACATGTAAGGCGGATTTTCTATCATTGAGCTATTGGTTAAGATTATATGAAGACGCTTCAAATGCAAAGGTTAATTACCAGAAAACACAATGTCTCTGGGCGGGTTTTTGGCATAATCGCACTGACCAGCCATTGGAGATAGTGTGGCATAACACTGGCCTGGTCTTTCTAGGCGTTCATATTGGAAATTCCGAAAACTATTCGAATATAAATTGGGATTCACTAGAAATAAATGTGAATAAGGAACTTGGTAATTGGCTTAACTTATCTAAAGCATTGTCACTGAGAGGCCGAATTATTGCAACTAACCTATTAGCTGCTTCCCAGCTTTGGTATAAATTTGCGGCCCTGAACCCGCCCAACGTTCTGGTCAATTCAATTCAGAAGCGACTGGTTAATTTTATTTGGCAGGGAAAACATTGGATAGCAAAAGAACATCTGTGCTTACCCTTAGAAAATGGTGGCCAAGGTCTGGTTGATATAAGAGCTAGAATACAGACATTCCGGATCCAGTATGTGCAATGTCTATTAAACTCTAATTACTCACACCCATGTTTCAATTTCACGAAATGGTTCTTAAATCGAGTGCACAATATGAAATATGATAACCAGTTATTTTATATTGATCTCACTTCTAATATGTATGGATATTTACCATCATTCTATAGGTCATTGTGTAATGTATGGGGTTCTTTTAACATTTCAAGGCAATCAACACCTGTCTGTAAAGCGGATGTCTGGAATGAAGCACTCTTCCTGAATCCTTCCATCCGCAATGTAAACACAGGCTTAAGTCTGTTTTATCAAGATTTCATAGATGGAGGGATTACTACTATTGGTAATATAGTATCTGGTGAACATAAAATATCTATTGACCAATTGTCACAGAAAGTAAAATTCAACTCGAAGAGACTACTAGAGCTCAAATTAAACACTTTGCGGAATAGTATAACACCCTGTATGGATTGGTTTACTAAAGGAATCTAGTCATAATCCTGTCTTCATATGATGTTCAACTATCTTGTACTTTTAATGACGCCGAATATTGCGTATCCACACACACAGGTTATAAATCATATTTCTACAAGCTGTCAGTTTTCAAATCGTGTGATGCCGTTTTTAAGATCTCTGGCCGAAGTATTTGGCTGATATTTTATCTTTAAGTATCACACCGTTGGAACACTGTCGCTGCTTTTATGAATACCCCTGTACACCTTATGAAGGTGATATATCATGGAAGATTTCGCATGGGGCACTAGATACTGGTGTGTTTCTTTACCGGGCAGGATACCGTCCTAACGATGATTGTCAGTCCTGTGCAGAGCGGGAGGACCTTACGCATATGTTTTTAACTTGTCCTCGTCTTCAACCAGTGTTGTTGCTCCTTCGTAGAACTGTCCTTAAATTGTTAGATATTAGTGAATTTAAAGCTGAAAACTACATAAAATGTTTCACTTGTCCAAATTGTCCTTCTTGGGATGAACGAAAGTAAAGCATCGCCTCTCAAATTGGGTAATGGCAAATGCAAAAATGGCCACATATATAACACGGCAGCGTCTTCTTGATGGCCAAGAACAAACAGACCCACTTAAAGCCTTTATATCAAGGCTACGATCACGAATCCATATTGAATTTCAGCATTAGCAAAACATAGGATCTATAGAAACCTTTCTGAATTTCTGGGCCATAAATGAACTTCTATGCGGTGTACAAGATGATGAATTAAATCTCAAGGGACTCGTTTGACCGTGTGTTTTAATTCGTTGTTTGTACCTTGTTTTGGAGTATGATGACAGTTGTTAAAGCTGATGTATTTTATTGTGTGTTTCTATTAAAATCCATTAGATCTAGTCATGAAGATATTTTATTTTTTATTTATATTGTGCATTTTCTTTTAGCAAGATGATACGTTATATTTTAATTTTTGTTTCATAACAGCATAATCTATAACATTTCAAATTTGGTTTATTTAATGTGAACATGTGATATCTTCCTGATAAATTGTTAATAAAGTACCATGAAAAGTCTTCTTCTTCTTCTTCTTTTTCTTCTTCTTCTTCTTTTTCTTCTTCTTCTTCTTCTTGCTCTTCAATTTTTGGCAGGGTGATCCATTCAATTCATGAATCCATTCTCTCACTCAATCATATGACGTCATAATCAACTACGTGGTGTGTATGCTGACGTCACAATCATGACGATTCGATTCGATCAAGTCGAATGATTCGATTATGACCGTCTTTAACGCTTAATAGTCCGCCAGGTTATACGAATTGTATGTTTTTGTCATTTAAGAAACATGCTGTTGGATAATTTGAAACTAATTTGACTTGTCGCTGTTACTGCCATAGCCAGCAACAGCACCCAGACAAACTGGTTTCAAAATATTCAACAGATCACCTGTATAGGTTTCTGGAAATTGATAGTCAGGAAGATCGGAGATCGATCGATCCCAACACGAGCGATGTGTGGGTGGAGCTTAGCTAGAGATGGGCGGGGAATAGCTAAAATGGAAAGGTGCATTGTAGTCTTAGGATGCAATAGAATGAGCTGTTCAATCATCAGCATTACAAGATTGTTTTTTCTAGAAACTGTGACACAAATGATAGATTATATGTTCCTGACAATGCACTTTTATGAGGCGATGTTGTGTGTCATTGTCAAAACGCGGATCTCTTTGCACGCACACAGCGAGATAGATTTTCCTTTCAACATGCCATGACAGACTTACCATCGGGCTTGGTACGTGAGCAACGAGAATCTTGTCTCTTTAACACTGATGTTATTGACATTGAAATTTACAGGATCCAGTTAATGTAAGCGAGGATGACGACAATGATGTCGATGATGAAGACAACGACTAGGAAACAGTTATCCCAATGACAACAACCACCACCACCACCATGACAACGCCTCGCATTGCTGGCGACGGTGGTCGTGGTGGCAATGATGACAACGACAACGAGGAAACATTTACCACTACGACAACCCCACCATTACTATCGCCGTAGCACCACCACCAATATCACCACGAGCAACAATAGCCCCACTACTGTGACCACCACCACAACCACCACCACCACCACCGCAACTAGATTTCTCACCGCCTACATCAGCACGGAGATGTCGACCACCAACGCCATGACGACAAAAATGATTAAGAGACAATATCGAGCAGAATATTTTGTACTCAATTCTAGCATAGCATAACATCCTGTCAAGATCTCTAACCAACGTCACTGGCACGATTAAACCCCATTCCAAATTTTGCTTATCCAATGAGCAATTATATCAGTAGCGGTTACCATGGATACCGGAATATTGACGCTGTTATTACGGAAATTGCCGTGTTTTTGTGGATTTGCGAGTGAGACATTTTTGACAACGCATGATTAGAGCGGCTTCTTTTGGCTTGTGTTGGCGACACTTGCACTGATATATTGAAGAGTTAAAAATAGATTTTTGCATCAGTTTATTTGGCGAACTGGTGATTAGAAATATAATATCTAACTATACCGGGTGGCAGAGAATAACACATATAATGACACAGACAGATATACCGACTAACATGCATAGAATGCACAATGGCGGGGAGGCATGCTAGCGTGCAGCTCGTATCTATTAATCGTCTGAGTGCTTTGCAAACAACATATTCCAGTGGCTGTATCTCTGGACCTGCTAATTATTTATTTAATTTAGCCACCGACAACTTTAAGCTAAATTGTCTTCCAATATTTAGCAAGTCAAGAGTTTTTGCTCATTGAAATTATTGTCTTCTGGCCGTCAGCAACAAGACAGCTAAGAAGATAGAGCAATTGGCACTTGCCATGGCTAAAGCTGTTAGTCATGGACGGGTTTTATAAAGGTGCATAAGTTCCGCCCTTCTGCAAGATGGAACACACATGATCCAGATTGCTGAAAGTTAAGCAGCATGTTGTATACCAACAAATACGACCGTCAGGTTCAGAAAGCAAATAATGTACATACAATCAAGATGTCAGTTAAAGTCCTAACAGGTTCTGGGCGACTTTGGCAAGCTCTACTTTTCATTATACGTTAAAGTCTGCATTCGTGCATGCGTGCGTGCGTGCATGAACACGTGCATGCGTGCGTACGTGCGTGTGTGAACGCGTGCGTGTGCTTGTATGATCATGCATGCGTGCATAAAATAAAGAAATTAAAAAAATATATATCCAACAATCTCATCATAATTAATTCTCTTTCAGTTGTTCTAATTAACTTAATGGGCTCAGCAAAAATAAGTTTGCTTTAAGACTGGGATATTGACACTTATGCTCGCGTTCTTAACCTTGACAGACTGTGCGCTGGAGAAGCCCAGCAGCACCAGGCACCCCCAACCCCTCCCACTACCACCAGCACATACTACTCTTTCATGGGTAACAAAATGTGTGTTATGGTCGGCTACTCGCGAAAATCGTGTTCCCAAGATACAAATTCATTTGAACTATTCCTGATTTGTATAAATCTAAAATGCACCCCCTCCCATCCCCACCCCGCCTTTCACCGCCACATACTTAATTTGCCAATATCTCCACTTCTCATTCTAATTTTTCAACAATCTAAATGTTCTTCTTGCTCTATTAGTCTCGAGGAAAACCATTGAGTTACAACTATTGGAGTAGAAACACATTTCTATTTTAAACAGCCAAAATATCCTCAGTGATATACAGTTAAAGTACATCTGAGATGTCATATGTGTTTTCACTTAGCAATGTTAAATATCAAACAAAATATATGCTATGTAAATATACAACCTATTTCATATCACTCACTTTTATAGAAGATGGTACCTTCAGATTATGTCTCAGTATCATTCCATATTTCGCTCTCGTCATTCTCATCACTATCATCCAGTGTCAACTATTTGCAGTGGTAGAATGGCACAATCCATCTATAGAGGCTCGAGTCTTCCATCTACATCTGTCAGACCATGGCCATCTGTTGCCACTGGAATGTCTGGTTCCACAAGAAGTGCAGTGTTTCATATCGCCTCCTGGTAATTAACTCTTTGAATATATTGCTCTGAGCATTTCCTACATGAGGGCAATGCCCCTATATGAACATTGTTAGTAGCATTGGGAAGCTC
The DNA here is from genome assembly GCA_034401795.1 of Chaetoderma sp. LZ-2023a. NCBI lineage: Eukaryota > Metazoa > Mollusca > Caudofoveata > Chaetodermatida > Chaetodermatidae > Chaetoderma > Chaetoderma sp. LZ-2023a. The sequence continues at coordinate 70,991,478 of CM067363.1, read as the reverse complement.
ATTTGAACACTTCAACTTTATCATAAAGAGTCTAAATTTGTCGATATCTTTGAAGCTGAGCTTAATATATAAGGTGCACATGAATTCCCCCAAGCAATGCCAGTTATGAGGTCATCAGTAACAGGCCATACGTTTCCCAATCAGAATATGTACCGGTACAAACCGTGGCATCTGTTCAAGGATCTTGGTTGGCTTTGTTTTCCCTTTGCTGTAATGCACGAGATGAATCATAATCACTATACACATTACGAGCTAATGGTGCAGCACAGCATTCCCGTGTGAATGCACACGCAAAGGTTGTCATGCGTATCTCTTTTGTGTCATTACCTGGACTGGTATCAAATATAAGTGTAACATGCCATTGAGTAGGTTCATGTCGTAGAATATAATGAAGATGGCACTGACTGGGCTCTTGTCTGTTATGTTGTTTAAGTCTTGCTCCTTGGCATAAATATAATATAGAACTAAATAGATTTCTTCCTGCATTGACTTCAGGATGACAATCCTCTTCATTACTGTCCTTTTCCAACAAGACTATGTGTAGTGGTATCACATTCCTTCTCATACAAGGATGATCATTCGTCATTGAGGTCGCTTTGAATATGCATCTGTGTACCAGGATGTGGACATTAATTGAACATGTTGAGTCTTGGTGTCTTCATTGGTAAGGGATATTTTCCAATCAGCAGTTTTTAGTGTTTTCTCATACATGGTATACACCCTTCCTCTGTAGCCTGTCCACGTTCCAGTTCCCTTAGCGAGGCTTATCTATTGTCTCTATGCCAAGGCAACATATTCTGACTTATCAGTCAATTGGAATGCTATATTGTCATAATGCGTGTACAGGGCGTCTTTGCTCTCTGATGTTTTAGCCTTCACTGTCTTTACCATATCTGCCATGGTATTCAGTCTTAGTCTTTTCATTGCTTCTAAAAAGCTTGGTTTGCATCCAGTCGATCTTTGATGAATGGTTCTTTGGCTACGTTGCCATGCACCGCTGCCATGCTTATATCATTCTCATTGTCTGCACTGATTGCGGTTTTCCTTGACTATACAACCATTTGAGCCATTTCGGTACCTACAGAGTTTTATCATGTTAGGGTAAATGGTGGACCTCTCCAGCTCCATGCCTAAAGAGCTTCAGTGTCATTAATTTAAAACGCGTCAGGTTCTTTGATCAGATTGACTGCATGTCTTTGCAAACTTGCAGACGTGACTGTTAATCAACACGTTCTAAAACCTCAGTAGACCTTGCAGATGGTGCATGGCAATCTGGAACATCTCTGTGTGTACGTGATTTGGCAGACCGTCCATAAATCACTGTTCCTTTCGTTGTAGTGTAGTTCCAATCCTTTCAAGCAGATTTAGCCATGCCATTTCAAATGATCTGATTTTTTCTCAAGAAATTTATGTCTGTAATATTTCTCAACGGATATATGCATAGCTTACAAAACCATACTTGGTAGTTGTGTGTAGTAGCGTAATTTCCCCAAGAATAGATTGCAGGTGTATAGTACATCTCCAAATCAAAAACAAACAAAAAACCATGTTAGTTAGGACAATTTTCAGCGCAATGTAAGATGGAGGAATCCAGTTTCTCAATCAGTCATATGACGTCATATTCAACTGCGTGACATGTAGGCTGACATCATATTAAATTACGTCATGAATTGCGTGATTTAGTCCATCTTAAACGCGTAATAGTATTCAGGTTGTAAGAATTGTATCTCTGTACTATTTAATAAACATCGTGTTTCCACCCAGCCAAATTAGTTTCAAAATATTCAACGGCTTACCTGCATAGTTTTCTGGAAAATGAGATTCAGAGAGTGCAGGGACCGATTGATCCCGACGTGGTAAAGCATGGGAGGCGCTTAGATAGATATCGTTTAGGATTAGCCAAAACTGGATTTATCGATTTTTAAGTAGTGTGAACATTGGCCCAGGTACCATTTCTCAGCAGTCTCCAAATATTTAGCCACATGGTGTGTACATTTCTGATGAAGAAAAACACTTTTACACAATGCATGATCCGCGAAAATACGTACACATTAATGTACAAATATTGTTGCTGCATTAAACAGCGTTTATATAATCAGGTTGATTGCACAATAGTGTGTTCAACACATAGGCATTCGTACATGGCATACACACATGTGCAAATCTATCTGATCATGTAAGCTTCGATTTAGCCAACAACATTCAGTCAGTTTACTCGTCAAATCCGTAGAACGTATCAATTTAAATCGATAATGATTAGTGCATAATGGTTAGACAGAAAGCTGTTGCACCTAAAAAATAATACAAATTGTAATCAAATCTGAAGCATGCCTCACTCACATTGCCTACAATTTATGTTGAAAACAATCTTTCTACTGGAACACTTTGCCGCGTAGAAAGTAATTGCTTATACTCAATTTAGCCTCAAAATATGTGACATAATATTTCCATCATCATAACCAATTTGTCATTTCAATCTATTCAGTAAATACAAAATATAAGATTCGGAGCTCTCCCCTCTGGCCAAGGAGCAGGAAATTCAGACATTGTCCTCCAACATTGACCATTGTGTACAGACATAAGGGCAATGTTTTGAGTCCGAACCTAACATTACATCCAAGACTGTATGGATCATTGGAGGTTCGGGTCCACTGCATTCACAGAAGAACACCTGGCCCTCTGAGGACGCCCACTCACGGAGATCGATGAAGAAGAAATAAAGATGTTTTTCAATCTATGTATGTCTTTCCTATAATCTCCTTAAATCTACAACGTGCAAGGAATGTTCCAGCATTAGCTAGGTTATTGGTGTCACAGAACTTAAGACTTAATAACTCAATATAACTCAATATCTCCCCTGATGAGTATCCTTCACACTCCACACCCCTCATGATCTATGTTCAATATGTGTCAATTGAATTGAGATGTATTAATTTCCTAATATTTTCAAGCTAAGTTTATTTTCTAAGATCCAAATATAATCGGGAACATCTGACAACATCTAAGAATACTCGCTGGTGAATATGCACATCCACACAGACGCCCACGCATGCGCTTACAGTTGACAATGCCGCTCAATATTCAGACTGGTGCTCCCAGCATTCTATTAGATATTCATGTAGGACAAAAGCATACCATCAATATTTGAGAAGTTGACGTCTTCGAGGTGCTGGTCGAGCTCTAAAGATGGATATATATATGGACCATTAAGAGAGGTTAGTAGCCAAGTCCACATCTTTTCGATTCATCGTCCTTTTCTGGCAAAATTTGTTTGCCATTTCGTTGATGAAGCACAGCCAATAGCCCCACGATTGTTGGTGGATGCTAAGAAAATAAAGACTTAATTAGTCAGATATCAGGTTTCTCTAAGTCGCTTCTTTCAAGCAAACATTTATATGTTACGGCTATAACAATCCCGGCGGTAGCATGGCTGAACATGGAAATTGTGTGTAGAGTTTATCAGTAAGTAAAAATGTTTATTTTTATGATGATGTTGATGGCATTCGTGGTGAGGACGATGATAACGAAGATGACGGCTACGACGACGACGACAACGACGACGAGGACGACGACGACGACGACGACGACGATGACGAAGACGACGGCGCGCCGGCAGCAGCGGATGCAGCAAGGAAGACGAACCACAATTACCACCATAACCACCATGACCACCAACACAGAGAGGTAACGGTGATGATCAGCACCACCGCAACGACGATGGCGACTATGAAGATGACGATGAAAAGGAAGCATCGAGTAGAAAATTTGCAATGAATACCATGATAGTGACTGGGCTTCCTTTAGTGTGCAGCTCCCTACAGTCTGTGCAGTTTTGAAGCAGTGACATACTCGCAATACTGTGAGTTGTGGTGGACAGATATGATTTACAATTAATCCGAAAAATATCCCTATCCCACCCGGACGCCCAACCATGCCCTAACCCACACACCAACAACGCCCACAACAGCCCCACTCGCACTCCTTCGTTGACCTAACCCTATTTCTGCAGTTCTATATATTTCCTAAGCAAAACCTGGATAGCGTAACAGTGTCCAAATTTGCTGATAAGCGACGGCACTGGCACGTTTGAAGCCCATTCCACATGTTGATTAGCCAATAACCAATTACATTTCAAGCAGTTGCCATGGATACGGGAATAGTGACTGTATTATTTCGGAAATGACTGGAGTAATGTGTGCGAGGGAATATTTGTACCAGTTTATAATTAGATAAGTTTCCTTGACATGTGCTGGTGACATTTGTACTGCTATATTGAAAAGGTAAAAATAGATTATTGGCATCGGATCTTGGACGAGTTTGACAGGTGTGGGCGGGGAGGGGGGGGGAGGGGTTGGGGGGAGGGTGGTAGCTTGTGTGTATGCCTATGTGCTGTACAATAATATAATGCATAGAGAATTATTCAACCAGTTTTCATCGCGGTTAGTTCGCTTTCAGATGCGGTAATTCAATTAATTGTCTTGGTTATATTCAGTTTGATCTACATGTAGGTCTGGTGTATTGATTGTTATCTTCGTATTCATTAATCCATTCTGGCCAATGTGCCTTAGTGTACATGTACCAGTTCACCGTGGGTGATGTATAAGGCGTAAGGAGAATGATTCAGTGTCCTCCACTTAACTCTTTAGCAATCGCATCTGGAGTGGTCCTGCGAAATGTCCATTTGCAGACCAAGATAAGACTATTTTTGAAAATGTATCACTGGAATATCTGGCTCGATGACCGAGCCAGTCATTCCAGTGGTAAATGTTCAAGAATAGTCGTTTTGTTGTCTACAAATCGACATTTTCTATGAGAAAATTGATATTTTCTTGAACATGTTCGAGGGTTAAAATGTTAAAGTCCTAACAGGTTTTAGATAAATTTGACTGAATGTCACTTCCATTCAAAATGTTCCAGTGTCTCAGTAAGTTTTGTATTATACATGGTACGAGATAATATGTCATTCTTCCATAGATATATGAACAGAGGGGAGTTACATAAGTCATTGTTCCTGAGTATGTCTTTCAATTCAAGCAAGCTTAACAACGGCGTTCTAAATGACTGATTTGTCAAACCAATTGATGTCGGTAATATTTCTCGATTGATCTATCAGTAACTCATTATGCCATATTCTGTACTTGTTTGCATTAGAGTGCATTTCCAAATAACACATTACAGGCACATGTACGTCATCAGAAAATCGGTTACTGTTTCTTATTTGAATCCCAATTTCACGGTCACTATATGGCGAAACTGGTGAATGTGTCTAAGTTAGTTTGACAGGCAGCTGTTGCTGGCGTACGTCCGAGGCAGCAACAGCTGCTAGTCAAATTGGTTTCCCAACAGAATAGGTATTAAATTGCAATTGGTACTTCCAATTCGGCTTTTTCTGGTTCAAAGCGTAAATCGTCAAAGAAATGGAGAAGGAGGAAAGAAACAGTACCAATCTTCATAAACCTATTTCAAAATTCTTGTATGTGTATTCTCGTAGGAAACATACAAATGGATGAAGATACAATCAGTCGTGGCTCAGAAGATTTGGGTGTAAATGGATAAATTGAAGAATGAAGGATTTATGGAACAACGATAGCTACTAGTCACTGGATCAGTTTGGATCGACAGAGTTGTTTTGGACTATGTCTCAAGAAGACTCCTATAAAAACCATTACCAATACGTTATTGAATATTCTGCAAAGAATAGCTGCGGCCATATTGAAAATCAGATATTGAAAGATAACTCCGCTACCGTGTGTCCAATAATTCAAGGAACTCGTGGAAATCTACAATGATCTGACATCGATTATGGCCAACAGCCATTTGGGGAGTGTGACATATCAGTTTCAGAGTTATAGAATCACTAGCATTTATCAATCCAAATTGGAACCTTTCTATTGGAGTCTGTCTGTGGTAGACATTACAGAAATCAATGAGTGTGTAATTTAATCCATTCAAATCCGATGACTTTGATTTTTAAACGAGCTATTCCGATTCCAGCCTTGTAAAGCGCAACACTTTGAATCCGGAAAGTGCAAACAATGGAGGAGTCCAGTTTACCCATCAATCAACTGACATCATAATCAACTATTTGACGTGTAATATGACGCAGTAATCAAGTACATCATGAATGGCGAAACTAAGTTTGGTCATGAACATGTAATTGATGACAGACAAAGCACTGTTCTACGAATTGTATGTCTTTACTATTTAGTAAATATTCGGTTGAATATTTTGTAACTAATTTGACTGGAGGTTCTTGCTGCCATATACAGCAACATGACTCAGTCACATTTATTTCAAAATATTCAACAGCCTATCTGTATAATTTTCTGGAAATGGATAGTCAGGGACTTCAGTATCCTGACAAGGGAGACGTGTTGGTGGAGCTTAGTTAGAGATGGGTGGGGCATAACTAAAACTTGATTCCTCCATTTGACTGGATGTGTTAAATTAATTTTGCGCCATCAGTGATGCCTTGAGAAGCGACCCCGAGACACATGAGTTACCTAATGCCACTGTGATCACTGGGTAACAAGTGGAATCAACTTTACCCAAGCTATGCAACAATTATCACCACCTCCAAATTAATTATCATCCTCCGTCTACTCTGCATCCGACGAAGCCTTAGCTTCCATCTCTGATTCACCTCCTACTCCGCCTCCTCTGTCCCCACCCCTCAGTTCCCGCACCAACCTCTTCCACTCCTCTTCCTAATCCTTCAGAATGGCATAGCTAAGAAAGGTGGACGTCAGCGTGATGCGAGTGGGTTAATAAAATAAGCAAACAAAATCCCAATACTAGGTCTACACGTCGTACAACTACTACTACTACTACTACTACTACTACTACTACTACTACTACTACTACTACTACTACTACTACTACTACTACTACTACTACTACTACTACTACTACTACTACTACTACTACTACTACAACTACATATGCATCTTCTTTTTCTTCTTCTTGCTCTTCCATTTTTGGCTGGGTGATGCATTAATTCCAGACTAGAATGCAATAGAATGATCCATTCAATTACCAGATTTAATAGATCGTTTTCCCTTCAAACAGTGGCACAAATGATAGATTATATTTTTCTGACGATGCACTTCTATGAGGCGATGTTGTGTATCATTGTCAAAACACTGATCTCTTTCCACGCACACATCGAGATAGATTATCCTTTCCACGTGACATGATGGACTTACCATCGTGCTTGGCACGTGAGCAACGAATATTGCATTTGTCTCTTTAACACTGATATTATTGACAGAGAAATTTACAGGGTCTAGTTATTGTAAGCAATGACGACGCCAACGATGGCGACGGTGATGCCAACGACTAGGAAACAGGTACCCCAATGGCAGCCACCACCACCACTATCACCTCCACCCCGCGGCAACAGCGGCGGTGGCGTTGATGAGGACGACAATGAGCAAACAGTTACCACTCTAGCAACTGCCACTGGTAGCCTCACCACCACTATTACCACGACCAACAATAGCCCCACTACTGCGACCAACATAACCACAACCACCACCACTACCAGCACCACAACCACGACCACTACACTGTAGTGTCCTAAATGGGGATCTCGGTAGTAATCTATTGTACGAAACTATATCCAGGAACCAGCCGATAACAGAGATGCTAATTTAATGTATTTCTACACCTGGTACAGTCACGCCACCAACGTAGATACCGTACCCATCCAGCCACCAGCTCTCTCCCCAATAAGGTCACTAGCACTCTGTACCTATATGATTTAGTCTGTAACCGCCATCCATACATCGAATACCCTATATAGCTTATATAGATAAATAGTCAATAGAATAACCGTATATTAAGAATCATACTGTGTGTGTTATGATTATTATAGACACCAGGACCAGCACCACCACAATCACAACTACATTTCTCACTGCCTACGCCACCACCACCACAATCACAATTACATTTCTCACTGCCTACGCTACCACCACCACAATCACAAGTACATTTCTCACCGCCTAGCATCACGATGTCGACTACCAACATCATGGCAACAAAAATGATTAAGAAACAAGATCAAGCAGAATATTATGACTCAATTCTAAGAGAGCATGACATAGTGTCAAGATCTCTAGGCGAAGCTGACACGCTTCAAACCCATTCTAAATTTTGCTTATCCAATACGCAATTATATCAGTAGCAGTTACCATGGATACCGGAATAGTGACGCTGTTATTACGGAAATTGTAGCGTTCTTGTGGATTTGCGAGTGAGACATTTGTGCCAGCGAATGATTAGAGCGGCTTCTTTTGGCTTAGGTTGGCGACACTTATACTGATATATTGAAGAGTCAAAATAGATTTTTGGCATCGGTTTATTTGGCGAAGCAGAAATTCGTTCTGTAGGGAATATCTAACTCTACAGTGTGGCAGAGAATAACACATATATTAACACGGACAACACGCATAGAATGCACGATGGTGGGTTTGCATGATAGCATCCGTGAGTCTAGACCCTAGCATTTGGAACTAGCAAATACACGCCTTAAAAATTACAACACTCCTGATAGCCTGCATATCTTATTGGTTAATCACCTGACTGCTCAGTTATTGCAGAGGGCATATTCCAGGGGGCTGTATCTCTCAACCTGCTATTTATTTTGAAAACAATTTGGCTGAAAGTTGTTAGTGGCTAAGCCACTAACAACTTTAAGTTAAATTGTCTTACAATTATTTAGCAAGTCAAGGGTTTTTGCTTATTGAAATTATTGTCCTGTGTCCAACAGTGAGCCAGGTAAGAAGGTAGAGTAATTGACACTTGCTACGGATACAGCTATTAATCATGTGCGGGTTTCCTAAATGTGCTTAAATTACAACCCTTCTACAAGGTAGGGCTGTGTGGTATACCGGTACTGGGGCTGTCAGCGGTTTTGTAAGCATAACGGTTCGAAAACCGGTGACACAATTTGAAAACCGCAAAACCGCATATTTATGAAAAACCGGGTTTGTAAATATTTGTTTTTCAATAATATATCATCAATGCATAAAATTGCATTCATATCATCACTTAATGTATAGAAAATCAATAAAATAATACAAGGAAGGGGGGGGGGGAATAATTTTCTCCGCATCTTGCGAGTATGTTGCCAGATTGTATAATGTGATCAGAAACTAATCTACTAGTGTTTATAGTAGCATGTTGTGATTTATGAACGCACAATGCCATCTGGCAAACCGAGAATCTAGGTTGAGTTTATTACTATACTTCCAATGCAAGCATGTGTATTGTATATAGTAATATTCAACAAGTCCGACACCCAAACTGGTCGCGTAGCAACTGGCCTAGACATCTTAAACACACTGCGTGAGACTGTGTGTATTTAACGCTTATCTTTGAGAGTGCATTCTTACAACTATATTATGTGTATTACACAATGGAACATCTGCTATAGTTATTTGAAAAAATAATGGGTGTCAAGTTGTTGCTACCTTAGGCAGCAAATATTAGTTTAATTTAGATAGATGTAGACCTAATCTTGTCTCAGGATAACATGGGTTACGTCTGGCATAAGAGCAAATATATAGGCATGTCTGCGTTCACTTGCATAAACACTCAGAGGATGTGAGCGTGTTTAGCCAATCACAAAGCGGTGTGCTGGGTATTTCTAAAATATAATAAAATATGCAGGACTACTTGTGTGTATGCATTTCTGGTAAAATGAAAGCAATGTTTTCAAAGGGGAGTTTTATATCAGAGCGCATGTCAATATAATGATACGGAGACAGTATTCGTCATAAATGGTTTATTTAAATATTAAACAGGTTTCCCTAAATATAGTATGATTACAGATTTAAGTCTACCACAAAATAAACAGTCCAATTTCGTGGTACTGCAAATGAGATTAATTCTTTTTTACTATTAGCCATCCAATAAACCCGATATCCGGTTAAAACCGGTTTTAAAATCAACACCGTCACCGGTTTCACTTTTTCCAAAACCGCACAGCCCTACTACAAGGTAGAAAGCAAATGAATCAGAATGCTGAATTAGAGAGTTAAGCAACGTGCCATGTTATTCTACCTACAAATTCAGACGCAAGTCACATACCAAAGCAAATGGTTTACATAAATTCCAAATGCCGCTTAAAGTCCTAACAGTTTCTGGGCAACTTTGACAATCTCTACTTTTCATTACACAGTAATACGCTGGAATGTTCAACAGCCTGCATGCGTGCGTGCGTGCGTGCATGTGTGCATGCGTGCGTGCGTGCATGTATGCGTGCATGGGTACGTGTGTGCATGTGTGCACACATGCGTATGCATGTATGTGTGCATAAAATAGGGATATATATATATATATATATATATATATATATATATATATATATATATATATATATATATATATATATATATATATATATATATATATATATATATATATATTTCAAATATCCAACAATCTTATCGCAGTTAATTCGCTTTCAGATGTTCTAATTAACTTAATGATCTCAGAACAAATTAAGTTTGATTTGACACTGGAATATTAATATGCCCGCATTCTTTAATCCTAACAGGTCAGGCACTGGAGAAGTCCGCCAGCAACAGGTACCCCCACCACCACCACCACCCACCACAGTTTTTCAGCCCTGTTTTTCATATAATATCCTGGTAATTCACTCTTCGAATGTGTTGCTCTAAACATTTCCTCCAACAATCCTCTTCACCGTCCTTTTCGCATCAGGAAATGTCAAGCAGTATCACATTTTATCACATATAAGGATGATCTTTCGTCCTTGAAGTCGCTTTGAGTATGGATGTTGTACCATGATTTGAACAATAATTGAACAAGTTGAGTGTTGGTGTCTTCATTGGTATGGAATACTTTCCAGTTAGCAGTTTTGTTCATTGTTTTCTCCTGGTATCCTCCATATCCTTTCCACTTTCTAGCGCCTTTACCGAAGAATATGTATACATGTCCGTGTTGAAGATAATGTAGGTAATTTGGCATCGTCGGTTTCTTTTACGGTGTACTTAAAAACATCAAATCTCTCTATTTTACTCGACATCCATCAGCTGTACTAGTACTGTATAGTACTGATGTCGGTGGTTACATCTGTAGATCGGTCATTTCAATAAGCTTTCGTTCGTATTGTGACTTAACAGCCAATTAGAATGACATATTACCATATTGTTTGGTTTTTTTATTGGTTCAAAGAATCTTGTTTCTTCTCCAGTCGAAATTTTATGAATGGTTCTTTGTCTAGTTTTCCATGCTCCTCTGCCATGATTATATCATTCTCATCGTTTGCATGTACGCATGCATTTTATGTCCTTAAATATCCAACTATACACCTGTGCAAAAGTTAAGCACCAGCAAAAACAATAGAACGTAGAAACATGATGGTACAACTAGGCTGCCATACTTTTTGTCCCCGCGTTAGCTGACATAATTCCAAGTACGAAATGCACATGCATGCATGACTTCACGCCGCTTGATGTCCGTGCGTGGCGGGAAACAGCACACGTGTTCAGTTATGTAAAAGTCCAGTTTGAGGTGTAGAACATTACATACAGATTTAGGCGACAAGATTAGGAATTTTGTGTTCATGACCGTGGTTTATTTGTACAGAGAGAATTAGCTCTTGATTGTGAACCGCTATGGCAAGACGAAGGTTAAGTGATCGTGTGAAATGGCAAATCATAGGCATGCATACCACTGGTATGTCATGCAGAGAGATTGGCAGACAGCTGAACATTAACCATACTGTAATCAGTCGTTTGATTGCAAAACGTGGGCAAACTAACGAGGTGAAGGACAGGCCTAGATCTGGAAGACCGAAGAAGACTACTGCCCGTGATGATCGAGCCCTAGTACGCCTTGTTAGGAGATCTCCATTCACCAACAGCAGAGTGCTCAGCCAGCAATGAGAAACGCGCAATAGAGTGTCAATGTCTACCGTCAAAAGGAGACTGTATGCTGCTGACATGAAAGCTAGGAGACCTGTCAGACGTCCGCTCCTCACTGCACACCACAAAGAGGAGCGTCTGAGGTGGTGCAACGAAACAAGACACTGGAACATGAGATCCTGGAGACGGGTACACTGGTCCGATGAAAGTCGGTTCCTGCTTCATGCCACAGATGGTCGAACTCGTGTATGGAGGTCCAGACGCACGGCGTACGACCAATGTAACATCATGGAAGAAGTTCCATTTGGTGGAGGTTCCGTTATGATATGGGGGTGCATCTCATTTGATTGTAAGCTGGATCTGTTGACTGTACCTGGAACACTAAATGGACAAAGATATCAAGATTCCATACTGGATAGAGTTGTGGTCCCTCATTTTGTAAATCATGCACCTGGAACCCACCCTATATTCATGGATGACAACGCCCGACCACATCGTGCTAGAGCTGTGCATGAATACCTCCGCCAGAATGCCATCGAAACCCTACCATGGCCAGCAAGGAGCCCTGACATGAACCCTATTGAGCATATCTGGGACATTCTGGGAAACATGGTGAGATGGAGGGATCCTCCTGTGCAGAACCTACAGGAATTAACAGACGCACTCCATCTTGAATGGCAACGAATACCACAATGGCGTATCAGTCGGTTGGTGACCAGCATGAGACGTCGTGTCCAGGCGTCATCCAGGCACAAGGTGGATATACCCGGTATTAATAATGACAGTCTCAAACTCGTGCACAGATGTTAAACTTCGTTTTCAGACACCATTAATGACAATCTAGCCACGTGTGTCAACTGTAGGGCAATAGTTGTCAGTTGTGTCAACGTAACCATATTCAGGCCTCGTTTTCAAGTTCAAACAAAAACATACAGTGTTTCCCCACCATCATAATCAGCATTCCTCTAGTTGCATTATTACCTCTTGCACTAAGATGGATGGGTACATAAATGTTTATGCTATTGCTTTCTTCATAGCACATGAATATACCCTCGCATGTGCGTAAAAATAGGGTGGTGCTTAACTTTTGCACTGGTGTATATATTAAACATTTTAGTACCCATGAAGTATTCTCATGTTGGGGTGAATGGTGGGCCTCTCCAGCTCCCCACCTATAGAGCTTCAGTGTCATTAATTTAAAACGTGTCAGGGTCTTAGACCAGTTTAACTGAATATCTTTGTAAAAATGCTCCAAAACCCCAGTAGATGTTCCAGATGATACATGGTAATTTGGCACATCCCTGTTTGTATGTGATTCGGCGGATGTTCAATAGATCACCGTTACTTTCATTGCAGAGTAGTTCCTTTCCTTTCAGGCAGACTTAGCCATGGCATTTTAAACGATCTGAATTTTTTCAGGAGATTTATGTCAGTAATATTCGTCAATTGATATATGCATAGCTCGCAAATCCATAATTGGTAGTTGTTTGCAATAGCGTAATTTTCCCACGAATACATTACAAAGCCATAGTCCAGCTCCAAATCAAAAACAAAAACATGTTAGTTAGGACAATGTTCAACTCGATGTACGAAATAGTCTGTTGCAAATTTTAAACACATTTGGATTATACCTAAGGCAGCAATGTCTTCCAATCCAACTGTGTTCAAAGTATTTAAAAGTATGTTTTATTTTCTTTGGAGAAATGTTATGTATTTTCTAAGCTGCTTTGTATTTGATTAGTTATGGGATGTACGGTATTATAGAACCATTTAATCACCAAAGAAATGGAACGGCAATACACAAACAGTAGGCAATCTTCATCTAGATATTTTTATATTCTTAACTGAGGATAAGAATGCCACAGCATCAATATTTGAGCAGTGCATGCCTTTGAGGTGCTCATCAAATCCTTAGAGTTGGCCATAAATTAACCATTACATCTAGCTCCGAAACTGACGTAATACATTATTCACAACTCTTGTTCATGAGGATGCTGTCTGTTTCTCAAATTGGTCAGATAAGATGGCATATATTGAATGATGTGTTGGACAGTGAATATGTTGTAGAAACGATGAAGATAAAAACAACAGAATCTGGGCAATTATGTAATTTTGAAAATATTCAACAGTATACGTTTACGTTTATAAAGAAATTAACACTTTGCGATTTCATGCATTTTAATGATTAATGATGAATCTCAACATTTATATGTAATTGAATGTTTTGATAGACACTACACAGTTTTTTGAATATTTTGACACCAATTTGACTGAGTGTTGTGGCCACAACAACTCACGGTCATATTGGTGTCAAGCTATTCAACAGAATGTTTATTAAATTGTAAGACACAATTCGTGTACCTTCATGGTGAAGCTATGTTATTTTGATTGCGACGTCAGCTAACAAGTGACATATTTTAATCATGCTGTCAGATGTTTCACCTGTACCTTGAAGACATGTGTACCGAGTTGCTTGCGGCAGTTTTTGTTTAACACTGTGAAACCGAAGGCTAATCACCAAAACATAATTTCCGATATAATAATGAATGAATCCACTCTTAGTTAACGCCTGCCAGTTTCTAGCTAGGCTCCGCTTATGCTTTCTGTCGTGATTGATCGAACCCTGAATTTCCAGAATCTCAATATCACGGAAAATATACAGGAAAGCTGTTGACTATTTTGAAATCAATTTTACTTTAGCTTTGCCTGTGGCAGCTACAGTGCCCAGTCAGATTAGTTTCGAAATCGTCAACATATTCTTTATTAAATAGTACATCCATCAAATACATACAATTTGTAGGCCTACACTTTATGGACTATACCAGGTTCATGTGCCCATGTACCATGCCAGGAATATCCAGAGAGATGTTTCCACTGATCCACAAGGGCTTGCAACACTTCTATCTATACGATCAATGATAGAAAATTGTGGCAAATAAATATCATATTCATTTGGCAAGATATTAAACGCAAATGTGCTGGTTACGGAAAGCTGAGGCTTCAGGCTACAAAGTGTTAAGCAATAAGAAGATCATTTATTAGACTTTCCTAATCTTAGCTGCAGTGTAACACTGATAAGTTACTTTACAATACAACCACATGCTGCAGCCAAGTCACATGTATGAACAATGTGTCCCTGCAGCAGGACAATGGGACCAAATCATCCATCCCTGAGGCTGAACGGGTCAAATAATGATACTTTATTTGTCTTACTCACCTATACTAAGAGAATTTGGACGCGAAGATGGCTATAGCGACGACGACGGCAGTGACGACTGGATATATGGTTAATACACAAATGTCTGCTGACTGGCCTCAAATGTGTATTAGTAGACCAACTGTCATAAATGTAATTCTAAATCCCATGTCGTGGCCATGGTAACTAATCACATTTAGGCGACTACATACGAGAATTGCATTTAAGGGGTATGAGATACGAATTGTTAAATAGTCTGCTATTATCGCTCTCTATGGGCTGCTTACAAGTGGCAATGTGGCTTATTCTGATGACATCCTTTATCAATATGCGTTTTCTGGCAATATGTTGGCTGTAAATTACATATGCCGATGCCGTACCATCAAGTTGTGAAGTTACCTATGCCACCATCAGATTTCCTTTGACAGAAGCTGTACGACTTCGGTGTTCTCTTCGAAACCATAGCGACTATGTACTCAAGATGTCAACCACTTAAAGTTCTCATATCCCATAAGTAGAGAAAGGTTTGCACGAGAGATGAAATAGGTGCAAGTTTCTGTACAAACTACTCAGCATGCAATGCAATGACTCCAAATTCATTCTAACTATTGAATGCCATATTATCTGAGCATATTGTCTGCACAGACCATAGACATCTTATAGCATAGGCGGAATATTTGCATACCTTAACTATAGGACGAATTGTCCTGATCATAGGTGACGTGTGTTCAATAAAATGCAACTGAGCCTGATCGGGTATCTATGACTGGGTGGAGCAGGCAATCATCTACATATATAGGCTCCAAAATGACTAACCTTTCTTTTTTTGGTAATTGCAAGAGAAATTGAAAAGAAATAAATTTATATATATTCAGCAGTATAATTGTGTTAGATATATTAATCAGACACGCTATTCAACTACATAATAGTATTAGTAACAAAAACATACTATTTTGGTGACTATAATAGAGTACCGAACTCTGAATTCCCCCATTGAGAGGGTCTTATTCACTCTACGTCTATTTATCTTTGTGGTACCGACACACAGTTGTCGAACAAAATGCAGCATCAGGTCTAGAAACAGGTCAGATGTTAGATACGTGCAAAAGGAGGTGGCGGCTTGGTGTAATGGCTAGGCTTAGATACTAGATAACCTGTGAACACGACTAGGCCTAGATACTACTTAACCTGTGAACACGGGTTGCACTTAAACTATGCTCTATCTCACCATCGTTGGAAACATGGGCAATCCTCTTCACTCCGTGCCTGTCTCCACCAAGAAGTATAAATGAGTACCAGTGTAAAAGCTGGGGAAGTTACCAATAATCAAATGAAATAAAAAAACACCTAGCTATGGCGTGAATGGGACCTGGAATTAGGAGCATGATAGAACCAAAAACGTTTCTAAACAACATTAGAGTGGTAAGACCGTAGAAAGTCTTCACGACAGTATGCTCCAGTGAACGTATTTCAGTATTGTTCAATTCAGGTGTATCAAATACCAAAAGAAAGGAAGAAATAGTTAATGTTTATTGTGACAATAAGGTGCGTGAAAGTTGTTGCTTTACACATATCGTTTGATACAAAATCAAATGAACGTCATTGCTGCAACAACGTTCAGGCTAAATATTCTACAATAATCATCACCACCTTCACATAACATGTATTTTAATGAGCAATTTTACTATAAGTTGTTATTGAGTAAAGCCGTATTAACTTTGTAAAACTGATATTTGTACAATCAGCTCGCTTTCAATATTTTACCAAAAGGCGGAATCCAGTTTCTCAATCAAGCATATGATGTCATATTTACCTACATGACGTGTAGGCTGATGTCATAATCAATTACGTCATGAATGGCGTGATTTGGTCCATCTTAAACGCTTAAACGATTTTTTTTAGCTTGTACGAATTTTATATCTTAACTATTTAATAAGAATGGTTTTGAATATTTTGATCGTAACTTGTCTGGGTGCTGTTGCCACAGCAGCCAAATTAGTTTAAAAATATTCAACAGCTTACCCATATATTCTTCTGGAAATAGAGATTCAGTGAGTGCAGGGACCGTTTGCTCCCCATGCGCACTAAGCATAGGTGGAGCTTGGCTAGAGATGTGCGAGGATTAGCCGAAACTGGATTTCTCAATTTTGTAAGTAGTGTAAGCATTCACACCCCCCCCCCACCCACTACCCTCCTCCCCACTCACGATTTAATTAGTCAGATGTCAGGTTTCTCTAAATCGTTTCTTTTAAGCAAGGATGTATCAGTTAGGGATATAACAAACCCGGGGGTAGCATGGGTGAACATGCAAATTATGTGCATAATTTATCAATAAGCAAAAATGTATATTTTTATAATAATGTCAATGCCATTCATGGTGACGACAATATCGACGACGACGACGGCGGCAGCGGCGACCGCAGCAGCCGATGCATCGACGAAGAGGAACCACGCTTACCACCACAACCACCATGACCACCAATACGGAGAGGTAACGATGACGATCACGACCACCACACACATGGGGCAGAAAATGTGCAATGAATACTAAGATAGCGACCGAGCTTCTTTTAGTGTGCAGTTCCAAACAATCCGTGTAGTTTTGAAACGGTGACATCATTGCAATATAGTGAGTTGTAGTGGACACATGTGTGTAACAGTTAATTAGAAAAATATGTGCCGTAAAATAATATAATACATAGAAATCTATTCAACCAGTTTTCATCGCAGTTAGTTCGCTTTCAGATGTGGTAATTCAATTATTGGTCTCAGTTACAGTTAGTTTGATTTAGGACTGGTTTATTGATTATTATCCTCGCATCCATTAAGCCATCATGGCCAACTGTACCAATTCATCCTAGATGATATACAAGGTGCAAAGAACACGATTCGGTATCGTCCACTTAACCCTTTAACACTCACATCTGCCAAAACGGCCTCTGCATTGGTCGTGAGAAATGCCCGTTTGCTGACCAAGAGAAGATTAGTTTTGAAAATTTACCCTCGGAATAACTGGCTCGATAACCGAGCCAATCATCCTAGTGGTAAATTTTCAAGAATATTCTTGTTGGCCTGCAAATGGGCATTCCATATGAGAAAATTGAAACTTTCCTGAACATCTTTGAGAAGTTAACAGGTTAAAACCCTAACAGATCTAAATTTGATTTAATGACATTGATATATCCGTAGCTCATGAAGCTATATTCTGTACGTGTTTGCATTAGAGTACATCTCCCAATAACACATTACAGGCACATGTACATCATCAGGGATCGCTTCAATCGTTGAATCCTGAATTGTCAGACTCTTCATTTCAAGGCCACTATACAGCGCAGCTACTGAATGCTTCGAAACTAATTTGACAGCCTCAAAGGGTTAATCGCCCAAGAAATGGAGAAAGAAATCGTAGCCGATCTTCATAAAACTATTTCAAACTTCTTGGCCGGATATAGGCCACGTATAAAAAGGCATGCCGTCAATATTTGACAGGTTCCCGTATTCGAGGTGTCCATTAAATCCTCGGAGATCGCCAAAATTGGCCATTGCGTCTAGCTCCGAAACTGAGGTGATAAATTATTCAGAAATTTAGAGAAGGAGGACTGAGACGGATTGCCAAGTAATATACCGTAGTTTCGCATTTATCGGTGCGTATATTCAGGAAGGTTTCATCAGTTGTTCAAGTTGATCAGATAAGATGCAGCATACTGAATGAAACATACACATAGATGAAGAAAAAAGCCGTCCTGTCTCGACCTAATATATAGGTGTATATGGATAAGTTGAAGAATTAAAGATTCATGGAACAAGGATAGCTACTATTCATTGGATCAGTTTGGACACTTTATATGTGTTTTGGACTGTGTCTCAAGAAAACACCTATCCAAACCAATGACGATAAGTGATCCAATGTTCCATAAATAATAGCCGCAGCCATCTTGAAAATCAGATTTTGAAAGATAACTCCGCTACAATTTGTCCAATCATTGAAGGAACTCATGGAATTCTACAATTATCTGAAATCGATTATGGCCAGCGGCCATTCTTGGAGTGTGACATATCAGTTTCAAAGTCATAGTGCCACTAGCGTTTACCAATATGGATTACGATTTTTCCATTGGAGTTCAGTGGTAGAAATTATAGAAATCAATAAATTTGTAATTTAGCCCATTCAATCGAATTATTGAAAACAATGTTTTGTGATTTAATTGAGATATTCCGAAACCAGCCTTCTAAAGCTTAGCCTCTTGAATCCAGATATGTGCCGAAAATAGAGGATTCCAGTATATACATCAATCAGATAATGTCATAATCAACTACGTGGTGTGTGGGCTGATGTCATAATCAACTACGTGGTATGTGGGCTGATGTCATAATCAACAACGTTGCGTGTGTGCTGATGTCAGAATCAATTACGTCTTTAATGACGTAGCTAATTTCGTCAAGAACGCTTGATTGATGACGAACTAAGTGTTGGTGTACGAAATGTATGTCTTTACCATTTAATATGATATTGTTGAATATTTTGAAACGCATATAACTGGATGCTGTTGCGGTCATAGGCAGCAACAGAACCCAGTCAAATTAGTTTCAAAATATGCAACAGCGTACCGATATAGTGTTCTGGAAATTGATAGTTAGGGAGTTCAGGAATCGATCTATCCCAACACTGGTGAATTGTGAGTGGAGCTTAGCTAGAGATTCGTAGGCCATAGCTAAAACTGGATTCCTCTATTTGATCATGTTGCTGCCTATAGCGATATAGATGGGTCCAAATGTAAGCCATCAATTAGGCCTTGTGCAGCAATCATGCGGCATGTGAGTTAATTAATGTCACTGGTGTCACGTTTACGACGCCCCTCTACGATCACATGTCAGCAAACTGAATCTACTTTGTTCAAGATATGCAGCAATTATCATCACATGCAAAATAATTAGCCTCATCCCCCTCCTCTGTCTCCGATTTAGCCTTTGGCCCACCCACCCCACCTCTGCTTCAACGCCTCCAACTACTACTCCTACTACTTCGTCATCTCATCCTCCTGCGCCACCGCCGCTAACTTTCCGTTCTCCCTCCCACCCCTCCACTCCTCTTCCTATTCCTCCATAAATGTTGTAGCTAAGAACACTGAATGTCAGCATTATTAGTAAAATAAGCAAAAAACAATATTATGTCTACTTATCATAATATTGGTAGTACTACTAATAATGCTAGTACTGCTGCTGCCTTCCTCCAGCCGCTGCTACCGGTACTGCTATTACTACTACTACTACTACTACTACTACTACTACTACTACTACTACTACTACTACTACTACTACTACTACTACTACTACTACTACTACTACTACTACTACTACTACTACTACTACTACTGCTACTACTACTACTACTACTACTACTACTACTACTACTACGACTAATGCTGCTGCTCCAGCTGCTGCTATTGCTGCTACTGTTACTACTGCTATTACTACTACTACTACTACTACTACTACTACTACTACTACTACTACTACTACTACTACTACTACTACTACTACTACTACCACTACTACTACTACTGCTGCTGCTGCTGCTTTTTTTGCAATTCCATCTTTGGCTGGATGATCCAATAATTCCAGACCTAGAACGCAATATAATGATCCATTCCATCAGCATGTGTAATTGGTTGTTTTCCCTCCACACTGTGGCACGAATGATAGATTATATGTTCCTGACGATGCACGTTTATGAGGCGATGTTGTGTATCATTGTCAAAACGCTGATCTCTTTCCACGCACACATCGAGATAGATTTTCCTTTCCACATGACATGATGGACTTACCCTCATGCTTGGCACGTGAGGAATAAAATCTGATGTCTCTCTTTAACACTGATATTATTGGCTTTGATAAGTTACAGGATCCAGTTTTTGTAAGCGATGACGACGACGACGACGACGGCCCCGACGACGACAAGGAGACAGTTACCCATATGACATTAACCACCACAACCGCCATCATCACCACGAACCCACGGCGGCGGCGGCGATGACAACGATGACGACAACGGCGAGGAAACATTTACAACTACCATCACCACCATTACTATCACCAACAGCAGCAGCACCACAACCATTATCATCACCACAATAGCCCCAATACTGCCACCATCAGCACCACCTTCCCCACCGCTTCCTCCGCTACCACCACCACCACCACCACCACCACCCTCGCCACAACCACTACCACCACATTCGTCAATGCGTACACAACCACGGCGATGACGACCACCAACACTATTACCACAAGAATGATTAAGAGAAAACATTGAGCAGAAAATTCGGATTAAATTCTAGGACAGCGTGATATAGTGTCCAAATCTCTAACCGGCGTCACTGGCACGCTTTAAACCCATTCTAAATTTTGCTTATCCAATAAGCAATTATATCAATGTCAGTTACCATGGATACCGGAATAATGATACTGTTATTGCGGAAATTGCAGTGTTTTTGCGGATTTGCGAGTGACACATTTGAGCCAGCGCATCATGATACGAGTGGCGTCTTTCGGCTTGTGTTGGCGACACTTGTACTGATATATTGATGAGTCAAAAATATATTTTTGGAAACGGTTTATTTGGCGAACCGACGATTAGAAATACATTATGTATGGAATATCTAACTATACAGAGTGGTAGAGCATAACACATGACACAGACAGATATACCGACTAACATGCATATAATGCACAATGGCGGGGAGGCATGCTAGCGTGCAGCTCGTATCTGTTAATCGTCTGAGTGCTCAGTTTTTGGCTGTATCTCTGGACCTGCTAATTATTTATTTAATATTTAGCCACCGACAACTTTAAGTTAAATTGTCTTCCAATATTTAGCAAGTCAAGAGTTTTTGCTCATTGAAATTATTGTCTTGTGACATTCAGTAGCAAGACAGCTAGAAGGTATAGCAATTACCACTTGCAATGGCTATAGTTATTAATCATGGACGGGTTTGTATAAAGGTGCGTAAGTTACGCCCTTCTGCAAGGTAGAGAACACATGATTCGGATTGCTGAATTTGAAAATTAAGCAACATGTAATGTTATTCAACAAACAAAGGTACGCGTCATGCTCATAACAAAATGCAAGTAATTTACATAAATTCAATATGACGATTACAGTCTTAACAGTTTCTGGGCAACTTTGGAAATCTCTACTTTTCATTACAAGTTAATATGATGACATGTTCAACAGGCTGCATGCGAGCTTGTGTGCTATCAGTGCGCGTGCATGTGTACGTACATGGGTATGTGTATCTATGAGTATGCATGTAGGATCATGAACGCGTGCGTAAAATAGCGAAATATATATTTTTAAATATCCAACAATCCCATTGCAGTTAATTCGTTTACAGATGATCTAATTAACTTAATGGTCTCAGCAAAAATGAGTTTGATTTAAGACTGGAATATTGATATGTATGCTCGCATTCATTAATCGTGACAGGACGGGCGCTGGAAAAGCCCACAAGCACCAGGCACCACCATCCCCCACCGAACAACATGGTCATATTTCATGGGTACCAAATATTTGTTATGGTTGGCTACTCACAAAAATCGGGTTTCCAAGATATAAACTCATTTGAACTATACATAATTTGTCTAAATCCAAGATGGCCACCGCTACATTGGCACGTACTTTATGTGCCGATATCGCCACTTCTCATTGCAATCTTTCTACAATTTGAGTGTTCTTCTTGATCGAGTAGTAAAACCATTGAGTTACAACTATTAAAATAAAAACAAATGTCTATTTATAAACTATTAAAATATTCTCCATCCTTCATAGTTTAAACAGTATTTGCAATGTCTTATACATCAAATGTGTTCTCAGTTAGAATTTCTAAATATCAAACACAATATAAGCTACGCAAATGGGAAAATTATGTATTTCATATCTTTCACTTTTGTAGAAGTTGCTATCTACAGATTATATTTCAGTTTCCTCCCATATTACACTCTCTTCATCCTCATCAATATCATCCAGTGCCTCATGAAGAACCTCACATATTTACTGTTGTAGAATGGCACCCTCTATCCACAGAGACACGATCTTTCGACCTACATATGTCCATACATTACCTTCTGGTGCTGTGGGAATGTCTGGTTCTGCAATATGTGCAGTTTTCCATATCACAAACTGGTAAATCACTCTTCAAATGTGTTGATCTAAACATTTCCCACATGGACATTGCCCACGGATGAACATTGTGAGTAGCGTTTGGTAGCTCATTTGAACAATTGGACCTTATCATAAACAGTTTTAATTTGTCGATACCATTGAAGCGGGCCTTAATATATTAGGCACAAGTGGACTCCCCAAACCAGGCCTGTTATGAGGTCATCTGTAACAGTTCACAAGTTTCCTAATCAGAATATGTACTGGTACAAACCGTGGACACTTTTCATCAGTAATAGTCCACATGTTTCCTAAGCAGAACATGTACTGGTACAAACCGTGGACACTTTTCATCAGTAATAGTCCACATGTTTCCTAATCAGAACATGTACAGGTACAAACCGTGGACACTTTTCATCAGTAATAGTCCACACGTTTCCTAATCAGAACATGTACTGGTACAAACCGTGGACACTTTTCATCAGTATAGTCCACAAGTTTCCTAATCAGAACATGTACTGGTACAAACCGTGGACACCTTTCATCAGTAATAGTCCACACGTTTCCTAATCAGAACATGTACTGTTACAAACCGTGGACACTTTTCATCAGTAATAGTCCACACGTTTCCTAATTAGACCATGTACTGGTACAAACCCTGGACACTTTTCCATCAGTAATAGTCCACACGTTTCCTAATCAGACCATGTACTGGTACACACCGTGGACACTTTTCATCAGTAATAGTCCACATGTTTCCTAATCAGAACATGTACGGGTACAAACCGTGGACACTTTTCATCAGTGATAGTCCACATGTTTCCTAATCAGAACATGTACTGGTACACACCGTGGACACTTTTCATCAGTAATAGTCCACATGTTTCCTAATCAAAATATGTACTGGTAAAAACCGTGGACACTTTTCATCAGTAATAGTCCACATGTTTCCTAATCAAAATATGTACTGGTACAACCCGTGGACACCTTTCATCAGTAATAGTCCACAAGTTTCCTAATCAGACCATGTACTGGTACAAACCGTAGACACTTTTCATCAGTAATAGTCCACATGTTTCCTAATCAGAACATGTACTGGTACAACCCGTGGACACCTTTCATCAGTAATAGTCCACAAGTTTCCCAATCAGAATATGTACTGGTACAACCCGTAGACACTTTTCATCAGTAATAGTCCACAAGTTTCCTAATCAGAACATGTACTGGTACAAACCGTGGACACTTTGCATCAGTAATACTCCACATGTATCCTAATCAGAATATGTACTGGTACAAACCGTGGACACTTTTCATCAGTAATAGTCCACATGTATCCTAATCAGAATATGTACTGGTACAAACCGTGGACACTTTTCATCAGTAATAGTCCACACGTTTCCTAATCAGAACATGTACTGGTACAAACTGTGGACACCTTTCATCAGTAATAGTCCACAAGTTTCCTAATCAGAATATGTACTGGTACAAACAGTGGACACTTTTCATCAGTAATAGTCCACAAGTTTCCTAATCAGAACATGTACTGGTTCAACCCGTGGACACCTTTCATCAGTAATACTCCACAAGTTTCCTAATCAGAACATGTACTGGTACGAACCGTGAACACTTTTCATCAGTAATAGTCCACATGTTTCCTAATCAGACCATGTACTGGTACAAACCGTGGACACCTTTCATCAGTAATAGTCCACAAGTTTCCCAATCAGAATATGTACTGGTATACACCGTGGACACTTTTCATCAGTAATAGTCCACATGTTTCCTAATCAAAATATGTACTGGTAAAAACCGTGGACACTTTTCATCAGTAATAGACCACACGTTTCCTAATCAGAACATGTACTGGTACAACCCGTGGACACCTTTCATCAGTAATAGTCCACAAGTTTCCTAATCAGACCATGTACTGGTACAAACCGTAGACACTTTTCATCAGTAATAGTCCACATGTTTCCTAATCAGAACATGTACTGGTACAACCCGTGGACACCTTTCATCAGTAATAGTCCACAAGTTTCCCAATCAGAATATGTACTGGTACAAACCGTGGACACTTTTCATCAGTAATAGTCCACATGTCTCCTAATCAGACCATGTGCTGGTACAAACCGTGGACACCTTTCATCAGTAATAGTCCACAAGTTTCCTAATCAGAATATGTACTGGTACAAACCGTGGAGACTTTTCATCAGTAATAGTCCACAAGTTTCCTAATCAGAACATGTACTGGTACAAACCGTGGACACCTTTCATCAGTAATAGTCCACAAGTTTCCTAATCAGAATATGTACTGGTACAAACCGTGGACACTTTTCATCAGTAATAGTCCACACGTTTCCTAATCAGAACATGTACTGGTACAAACCGTGGACCCCTTTCATCAGTAATAGTCCACAAGTTTCCTAATCAGAATATGTACTGGTACAAACAGTGGACACTTTTCATCAGTAATAGTCCACAAGTTTCATAATCAGAACATGTACTGGTTCAACCCGTGGACACCTTTCATCAGTAATAGTCCACAAGTTTCCTAATCAGAACATGTACTGGTACAAACCGTGAACACTTTTCATCAGTAATAGTCCACATGTTTCCTAATCAGACCATCTACTGGTACAACCCGTGGACACCTTTCATCAGTAATAGTCCACAAGTTTCCCAATCAGAATATGTACTGGTACAAACCGTGGACACTTTTCATCAGTAATAGTCCACAAGTTTCCTAATCAGAACATGTACTGGTACAAACCGTGGACACTTTGCATCAGTAATAGTCCACATGTTTCCTAATCAGAATATGTACTGGTACAAACCAAGGACACTTTTCATCAGTAATAGTCCACATGTATCCTAATCAGAACATGTACTGGTACAAACCGTGGATACTTTTCATCAGTAATAGTCCACATGTTTCCTAATCAGAATATGTACTGGTACAAACCATGGACACTTTTCATCAGTAATAGTCCACATGTTTCCTAATCATAACATGTACTGGTACAAACCGTGGACACTTTTCATCAGTAATAGTCCACAAGTTTCCTAATCAGAACATGTACTGGTACAAACCGTGGATACTTTTCAACAGTAATAGTCCACATGTCTCCTAATCAGACCATGTGCTGGTACAAACCGTGGACACCTTTCATCAGTAATAGTCCACAAGTTTTCTAATCAGAACATGTACTGGTACAAACCGTGGACACCTTTCATCAGTAATAGTCCACAAGTTTCCTAATCAGAATATGTACTGGTACAAACCGTGGACACTTTTCATCAGTAATAGTCCACACGTTTCCTAATCAGAACATGTACTGGTACAAACCGTGGACACCTTTCATCAGTAATAGTCCACAAGTTTCCTAATCAGAATATGTACTGGTACAAACAGTGGACACTTTTCATCCGTAATAGTCCACAAGTTTCCTAATCAGAACATGTACTGGTTCAACCCGTGGACACCTTTCATCAGTAATAGTCCACAAGTTTCATAATCAGAACATGTACTGGTACAAACCGTGGAAACTTTTCATCAGTAATAGTCCACATGTTTCCTAATCAGAAAATGTACTAGTACAAACCGTGGAAACCTTTCATCGGTAATAGTGCACATGTTTCCCAATCAGAACATGCATTGGTACAAACCGTGGAGACTTTTCATCTGTAACAGCCCACAAGTTTCCTCATCAGAATATGTACTGGTACAAACCGTGGACACTTTTCATCAGTAATAGTCCACACGTTTCCTAATTAGACCATGTAGTGGTACAAACCGTGGACACTTTTCATCAGTAATAGTCCACATGTTTCCTAATCTGAATATGTACTGGTACAAACCGTGGACACTTTTCATCAGTAATAGTCCACACGTTTCCTAATCAGAACATGTACTGCTACAAACCGTGGACACTTTTCATCAGTAATAGTCCACACGTTTCCTAATCAGACCATGTACTGGTACAAACCGTGGACACTTTTCATCAGTAATAGTCCACATGTTTCCTAATCAGACCATGTACTGGTACAACCCGTGGACTCCTTTCATCAGTAATAGTCCACAAGTTTCCTAATCAGAACATGTACTAGTACAAACCGTGGACACTTTTCATCAGTAATAGTCCACATGTTTCCTAATCAGAATATGTACTGGTACAAACCATGGACACTTTTCATCAGTAATAGTCCACATGTATCCTAATCAGAACATGTACTGGTACAAACCGTGGACACTTTTCATCAGTAAAAGTCCACATGTTTCCTAATCAGAATATGTACTGGTACAAACCATGGACACTTTTCATCAGTAATAGTCCACATGTTTCCTAATCAGAACATGTACTGGTACAAACCCTGGACACTTTTCATCAGTAATAGTCCACAGGTTTCCTAATCAGAACATGTACTGGTAAAAACCGTGGACACTTTTCATCAGTAATAGTCCACATGTCTCCTAATCAGACCATGTGCTGGTACAAACCGTGGACACCTTTCATCAGTAATAGTCCACAAGTTTCCTAATCAGAATATGTACTGGTACAAACAGTGGACACTTTTCATCAGTAATAGTCCACAAGTTTCCTAATCAGAACATGTACTGGTTCAACCCGTGGACACCTTTCATCAGTAATAGTCCACAAGTTTCCTAATCAGAACATGTACTGGTACAAACCGTGAACACTTTTCATCAGTAATAGTCCACATGTTTCTTAATCAGACCATGTACTGGTACAACCCGTGGACACCTTTCATCAGTAATAGTCCACAAGTTTCATAATCAGAACATGTACTGGTACAAACCGTGGAAACTTTCCATCAGTAATAGTCCACATGTTTCCTAATCAGAAAATGTACTAGTACAAACCGTGGAAACCTTTCATCAGTAATAGTGCACATGTTTCCTAATCAGAACATGCATTGGTACAAACCGTGGAGACTTTTCATCTGTAACAGTCCACAAGTTTCCTCATCAGAATATGTACTGGTACAAACCGTGGACACTTTTCATCAGTAATAGTCCACACGTTTCCTAATCAGAATATGTACTGGTACAAACCGTGGAAACTTTGCTAGGATCTTGATGGGCTTTACC
Source organism: Chaetoderma sp. LZ-2023a (assembly GCA_034401795.1). NCBI lineage: Eukaryota > Metazoa > Mollusca > Caudofoveata > Chaetodermatida > Chaetodermatidae > Chaetoderma > Chaetoderma sp. LZ-2023a. Next base: position 70,963,117 of record CM067363.1, on the reverse strand, counting down.
TTCCCTTTTGCTTTGAAGCACGAGATGAATCATAACCACCACATGCATGGTAACCTAAACCTACGGCACAACGTTTCTGTGCGAATGCACAGTGTAATAGTTGCCATGTCTGCCTCTCTTGTACTGCTACATGTACCAGTATCGAAAAGAAGTGTAATATTCCATTGAGTAGGTGCATGTCATAAGGTATTATGAAGATGTTACAGTCTGGACTCTTGCCAGTTACGTTGTTATTGTCTTGATCCTTGATATGCAGACAATGGACAATTAAATCAGGTTCTTCCTTTATTGGCTGCAGGATATCAATCCTCTTCCTTATTATCCTTTTCCCTTCAGGCGGGGTGAAGCATTACCACACTCTATCACATATATCTCTTTCATTGTTGTACCAGGAGTTGCACATTAATTGAACATGTTGAGTCTTGTTGTCTTCATTGGTAAGGAATCCCTTCCAGTCAGCAGCTTTTCGTTTTCCTCCCGGTATCATCAGTATTTTATCGCATCGTCTGTATCTTTTCCACATTCCAGTGCCGTTACCGGATTTTCTGTAAACATGTTTGTGCTGAAGGTAATTTTAATTATATGATTGACTCATGCACGTTCTTTTAACGTAGGCTACACATTTTGATTTTCCTTGAATATCCAGCCATAACAAACAATTTGGTACCAATGCAGTATTATCATGTTGGGTTAAATTGTGGACCACTCCAGCTCCCTGTCTAAAGAGTTTCAGCATCGTTAATTTAAAATGCTTCAGGCTCTTAGATCAGTTTAACCGATTGATTTTGCCAACTTGTAGACGTGAATGTTAAACAACATGATGTTCCATAAATCAGCCTTCATTGTATAGCAGAGTAGTCTTATTCCTTTCAAGGAGAATTAACCATGGCATTCTAACCGATTTGACTTTTTTCTCAGGAAATGTATGTCTGTAATATTTCTTGACTGATATATGCATAGCTCACAACGCAATAATTGGCAGTTGTTTGCAATAGCGTAATTTTCCCAAGTATACATTGCAGAGCCATAGTCCAGCTCCATATCAAAAACAGAAACATGTTAGTTAGTACAATTTTCAACACTGTGTATGAAATGGTATGTTGCATATGTTGAACATATTGGGAGTAGAGGACATTACTGCCTAAGTATTCAACATACCAATATCGTTTCTTTCAAACCAATTGTATTCAAAGTATTTAACAGTACATTTTATTTTCCTTTGAAGACATGATAAATTCTTTCTAAGCAGTACTGTATTTGCTTGGTTATGGAATGTACGTTATTATAGAACCGTTTAATCACCCTAAAAAATGGAATGGCAACAAATAAAAAGTAGGCAATCTTCACATAAATATTTCTATATTCTTAACTTAGGATAAGAATGGGAAACAAAACCATACCATCAATATTAGAGCTGTTCACGCCTTCGAGGTGCTCAGCAACGCCCCAGAGCTCGCCATAATTTGACCATTACGGCATCTCCGAAACCGAAGTGATAAATTATTCACAACTTTTGACGAGGAAGACTGCGTTAGACGGCGAAGTGAAAAACTGTAGTTTCGCATTTGTCGCTGTGCATCACATCACAAGGATGCCGTCTCTTTTTCAAGTTGCTCAGATAAGATGGCATATAGTAAATGATTTGTTGAACAGTGGAAGTATCATTGTATGGATGACGATAAAATCAGCCCTTGCTTGGATTCGCACGGAAGTATAAGTTGTGAGTTCATGGGTTGTAATAAATAATGAGCGAATCACACACTTTTTGTGGCTGTTAGATCTCTTGTCACACTACCCTCATAGATATTGTATGCTTTGCTTTAACAAATCTTCAATGAAATCCCTTTCAAATAATTATAATATCCACGATTTCTAAGCAACCATGTAGCTTGGCTTTCGGCTAGATGGGAAGTAACTTACCATAGTTTAAATATGCTGCTGTGGTGTTACGTTATTTACACACATAAAACTTCCTCAATTGTGGACGATTAAATAGAGAAACGTGTCAAAGATGTTCAATGATGTTCAAAAGCAATTATTTCCGTCATTGGTGTAAAACTTTCACGAAAACCTCAAGAAATGCTTTTTAATTGTCCAAAGCTTTTCACCAGATCACATATTGTGCCCATGTACCATGGCTGGAATATTCAGAGAGACTTTTCCTCTGATTCACAAGGGTTAGAAGACAACCCCCATCAAGAATAGACAATCATCCCAAATAAATATCATATTCGTTGGCAAGATATAAACGGCTTGCCGATGTACTGGTTATGAAAATCTGAGGCTTTGGACTTCAGAGTGTTAAGCAATAAGAAGAGAATACATTAGACATTCATAAACCTAGCTAAACGTCATACTAAGTTGAGTTGTTTTACACCCACGTGATGCAGTCAGGTCACATGTATAAATAATATGGGTCTGCAGCAATAGAGCTGGCCCAAATCATTCGTCTCTGAGGCTGTGATAAATACCTCCAAGACAGAACTGGTGAAGTAGTGATGCATTATTTGTCTTACTCGCCCTAGAGATAACTTTACACCATCGCCGACGCCGACGACGACGGTGGCGGCGGCGGCGATGGCGACGGTGACGAATGGATATATGACTAATACACACATGTCTGCTGATTAGCCTCCAATCTGGATTAGTCACAAACCTGTCGTCAATATAATTCTGTATCCCATGCCGTGGCCGTGATAACTAATCACATTTAGGCGACTGCATACTAGGATTGTTTTTAAGGAGTGTGGAATAAGACGTGGTAAAGTGTCTTCTATTATCGCTCTCTATGGGATGCTTACAAGAGAGTGTTAAAGTCGCTTATTATGATGACATTCTTTGTTAACATGCATTTGGTAGCGAATTCTTGGCAATAAATTACATATATGTCGCTGCTGTACCATAAAGTTCCGATGGTCACCTAAGTCTCCATGAGTTTTCAATCGAATGAAACTGTATGACTTCCGTATTCTTTTCCGAACCATAGCGACTATTTACTCAAGTTGCCAAACACTTACAGTTCTCATATTTATAGGGCTTTCGCAGTTGATGTGAGTTCAAGGAAATGCACCTGAGTGTGACCGGGTATCTATGACCGGCTGACGCAGCCCATCATCTGCATGTATAGCCTCCAAATAAGACTAAATTTTATTTTGGTAATTGGAAGAGAAATTGAACAGAAATGAATTTATATATTTTCCTCAGATATAAAATTGAATTGGATATATTAATCAGACACTGTATTCAACTGCATCATAGTATTAGTAACAAAAACACACTATTTTGGTGACTATAATAGAGTACTGATCTCTGAATTCAACGTTCGGAAGCAGACGGCAGCCACTTGGTGTAATGGCTAGCAATCGAGACCACTTACCCGTGGAACCTTATTCGCACCTGAGCTGTGTACTACTAGCTCACCATCGTTGGAAACATGGGCAATCCGCTTCACCCCTTTCCTCTCTCCACCAAGTATTCTAAACGGGTACCAGAGTAAATAATGATGAGGTTACCAATACTCAACTGAAATTAAAAAAACCAGTCTAGATATTGTGTAAATGGAACCTGAAATCAGGCAATCGATAACGTCTCAAAACATGTTTAGAGTGGTAAGACCGTGGACGTATTCATGGCGTGAGAGAACATATTTCAATGTTGTTCAATTCAGGTGTATCAAATACCAGGAGAGATAATGGTTTATTGTGACAATAATGTGCGGGGAAGTTGGTACTGTATACCTATAGTCTTGATACAAAATTAAATGCACCTTGTTTCTGCACAAAACTTCAGTCTAAATATTCTAAAATAATCATCATCACCTTCACTTGACACTTATTACTGAGCAATTTGACTGTAAGTAGTCACTGAGCAAAGCAGCAATAACTGTGTCAAATTGTTATTACTACAATCAGCTCACTTTCAATATTTTACATAATGGCATAATCCCGTTGCTCAGTACATCTTATGACGTCATATTCAACTAATGTCATGTAAGCTGACGTCATAATCAATTACGTCCCGAATGGGGTGATTTTGTCCGTCTTAATCGCTTAATAGTCCGCCAGGTTGTACGAATTGTATATCTGTACTAGTTAATAAACAATCTGTTGACTACTTTCGAACTAATTTGATTAGGAAGCAAAATTAGTTTCAAAATATTCGACAAGTTTACCAATATGGTTTTCTGGAAATTGAGATTCGGGGAGGGCATGGATCGATCTCAACATAGACAAAGCGTGGGTGGAGATTAGCTAGAGATGGACGGGGATTAGCTAAAACTGGATTCCCCGATTGTGTAATTAGCGTAAGCATTGGTACAGGTGCGCTTTCTTAGGAATACCCAACTATTTTGCCAAACAGTTCCGATGAAGCAAAACAGCTCTACACAATGCACGATCCTATGTGCGAAAGTGATTGCGCAATACATTGTTCACCACCTGGGCATTCGTACATGGCGTACAGTCATTTGTAAATCTATCTGATCCTGTAATCACTGATTTAGCTGGCAGCAACTTTCAGTACGTATCAATTCAAATCTATGATGATTAGTGTGAAAAACGTTAGACAGAAAACTGTTGCAACAAATAAAATGTTACTCAAAACTGTAGCACGTGGCACTCACATTGCCTACAAATTATGTTGACAATAATCTTTAACGAGGACGACGATGATGAAAAGGAAACACGGAGCAGAGAATTCGCAATGAATACTAAGACAGCGTCAAAATAGAGGTGTAGTTCTAAGAAAAATAGTTTGCAGTTCTAAGCTCACACCCCACCCCCTCCACCACACGCACACACACACGCGTGCGCGCGCGCGCGCAACCCTTCGTTTACCTTGCCCTATGCCAGCCGTTCTACATATTTCTTAAACGAACCCTGGATAGCATGACATTGTCCAAAGTTGTTATTAAACGACGGTGGGGATGCTTGAAACCCATTCCCGATTTTGATTATCCAATAACCAATTATATCTCTAGCAGTTACCATGGATACCGGAATATTGACTCTATTATTTCAGAAATTACAGGGTTCCTGTGGAATGGCGAGGGGCATGTGTGTGCCAACTTATAATTAGATAGGATTCTTAGACCTGTGCCGGTGACATTTGTACTGCTATATTGAAGTGGCAAAAATAGATTATTGGCATCGGGTTTTTGGCAAGTTTGATAGTTGGTGATTATAAACAATTAGTGTTATTATATATGCAAATTGGCAGAGAAACAGAAATATATATAGAGAGAGATATGCATAGAACGGATGATATGAAGGCAGGTAATCATGCATGCAAGTTGGCAGAATGTTCCTTGTTGATCAGGTTTAACGTGTAGACACATGCTGCATAGCGTGGATGTGCGTGGGCGCGTATGCATATGTGCTGTAAAATAATATAACACATAGAGAACTAGTTCACATCGTATTTCGTTCAACTTCAGATGATGTAACTCACTTAGTAGTCGCTGGTAGAATCAGTTTGATTTAGCACGGGTTTATTGATTCTTATTCTCGCATTCATTAATCCTACCGATGTTCCTTCGTGCACATATACCAACTCACCCTGGATGGCGGAGACAATGTTACATAGCGATACGTAACTCACCATGGATGGTGGAGACAATGTTACATAACGATACGTAACTCACCCTGGATGGTGGAGACAGTGTTATATAGCGATACGTAACTCACCCTGGATGGTGGAGACAGTGTTACATAGCGATACGTAACTCACCCTGGATGGTGGAGACAATGTTACATAGCGATACGTAACTCACCCTGGATGGTGGAGACAGTGTTACATAGCGATACGTAACTCACCCTGGATGGTGGAGACAGTGTTACATAGCGATACGTAACTCACCCTGGACGGTGGAGACAGTGTTACATAGCGATACGTAAACATTAATCGCTTGACTGCCGAGTTCTTACAGATGACATGTTGCAAAGGTCATATCTCTGGACTTGCTATATACTTTGGAAACAAGTTGACTACAAGTTGTTGAAAGCTAAACCATCAGTCAAATTGTTTTCAAAATGTTCAGCAAGTCAAGTGTTGTTGCCCATTTAAATTACTCTCTGGTGCCTCGCAGCTGCTAGGCGGTTACAAGCCTACCATGTTTTAGATCAGATTGACTGAACGTTGTTGCCGCAGTGACATGCATTAAAATTGTACTAAAGCCTATGGCAGTTTGCATTGCACATCGTACGAGGTAATTTGTCACTCCCCCGTTGATATATGGACGGGGTGGGGGTGGGGTGGGGGGGGGGGCATACGCCATTGTTGCAGAGTAGTTCCCTTCAATTTATCCACCATATTGTAAATGACCTATTTGGTAAGCCAACGGATGTCGGTAGTATTTCTTGATTGATATATCTGTCACTCATGTAGCAATATTCTGTACTTGTTTGCATTAGAGTACATCTCCCAATAACACATTGCAGACGCATCTACGTCATCAAAGAATCGTTTAACCCTTTGTAGCCTGAGTTCCCAGACTCCCAATCTCAAAGTTGCTATACATGGAATGTTGTGAATACTTCTAAACTAATTAGACAGGCGGCCGTTTCAAGACAGTCAACATACTATTTACTAAATTGCAAATGGTACTTAGAATTTAACTTTTTGGGTTCAAAGGGTTAATCGCGCAATAGATGGAGCAGCAAGAAATAAACAGTAGGCAATATACACATAACTATTTCAAACGTTTGGCCAGATATATGCATAGTGTACAAAACCTATACGGATACTATTTGACCAGTTGCCATCTTTGAGGTGTCCATTATATCATCGGATATGGCCAAAATGGTCTATTGCATCTAGCTCCGAAACTGAGGCGATACATTATTCAGAATTCCGGACAATGAGGACCAAGATGGATTGCTTAGAACATTGCCGTATTTTCGCAATTATCAGTGCATATATTTAGGAACGTTTCGTCTGTTGTTCGGCTTGATCAGATAAGACGCTGTATATTGAATGATGTATTGATTCCCGAACGAAACACACAACTGGATGAAGATAAAACAGTCTTAGCGTGGAAGATATGGGTGTATATGGATAAGTTGAAGAATGAAAGTCTCATGGAACAATGATAGCTACTATTCATTGGATCAGTTTGAAACTTGATATGTGTTTTTGTCTATGTCTCAAGAAAACTCCTATCCAATTCAATGCCGATAAGTGACTCAATCTTAGTGGCGGCCATCTTGAAAATCAAATTTTGAAAAATAACTCTGCTACCGTTTGTCCAAACATGAAAAGCTCAATGCTCTGATCTCGATTATGGTAAACGGACATTCCTGGAGTGTGTCATATCGGTTTCAGGGTTATAGCGCCACTAGCGTTTGTCAATTCGTATAGGGACATTTCCATTGAAGTCTGTCTGTGGTAGAAATGAGTTTGTAATTTAATCGCGATATTCCCATTCCAGCCTTCTAACGCTTAACCCTTTCAATCCAGAAAGTGCAAAAATGGAGGATTCCTGTTTATCCATCAATCAGATGACGTCATAATCAATTAGGTGGTGTATGAGTTGACATCATAATCGATTACGTCATGAACATAGCTAAGTTCGTCATGAACGCTTAATTGATGACGGACTATTCATTTCCTTCTGAATTGTATGGCTTTATCATTTAATAAACCTTATGTTGAATATTTTGAAACTAATTTAACTGGACCCTGTTGCTGCCCTAGGCAACACTCGATGTTGCTAGGCAGCAACAGCACCAAGTCAAAATAATTTCAAATTTTCATCAGCTTGCCTGTAATGTTTTCTGGAAATTGATAGTCATGGATTTCAGGGATCGATCCCAGCACGCAAAATGTGTAGGTGGAGCTTAGCTAGAGATTGGTGGGGCATAGCTAAATCTAGATTCACCCACCTGACAGGATCCTGTTGCTGCCTATGGCTATATAGACAGGTCAAATTAATTTTGTGCCATCAATCAGTCATTGCGCATCAATCATGCGGCATGTGAGTTAATTAATGTCACTGGTGTCACGTCTCCCATTTCACCATCTGCGCTCACTGGTCAGCAAGCCGAATCAACTTTACCCAACACATGCAGCAATTACCACCACATGTATCCGCCTCCCGCTCCTCTGCCCGCCCACCCCGCACCCACCATACCCGCGCGTCTGCTGCAACTCCTCCTACTACTCCTCCTCCTACCACTACTACTCCTTCTTCAACTCATTGTCCTCAGTTCAACCCCCACCCCCAGCTTTAATTGACCGTTTTCTCTCCAAACTCAGACACAAATGATAGATTATATGTTCCTGACGATGCACTTTTATGGGGCGATGGTGTCTGTCATTGTCAAAACTATGATTTCCACGCACACATCCGGATAGATTTTTTTCCACAGAGCATAATGAACTTACCAACGCGAGAACCGATATTCTGATTTGTCTCTTTAACACTAATATTATTGACATTGATAATTTACAGGATCCAGTTATTGTAAGCGAGGAGGACGACAACGATGACGACGATAATGATGACGAATAGGAAACCGTTACCTCCAATGGGAACTACCACCACCACCACCACCATCACCACGCCCCGCATTGACAGTGTGGCGATGATGACGATAACAACGAGGAAGTATTTACCACTACTACGATAACTACCACCATCACCATCGCCGCAGGTAGCACCACCACCATTATCACCACGACCGACAATAGCACCATTACTGCGACCACGACCGCCACCACCAGCACTACCACCCCGCCCCACCACCACCACCACCACTACTACTACCACCACCAGCACCACCACCACCATCACCACCACCACCACCACCACCACCACCACCACCACCACCACCACCACCACCACCACCACCACCACCACCACTACCACCACCACTACCACCACCACCACCACCACAACCAGCACCACCACCACCACCACGACGACCAACACCAGCACCACCACCAGCAATAACGCCACCAGCATCACCACCACCATCACCACCAGCACCCACAACAGCACCACTACCAGCACAACAACCACCACCACTACTGTAGCACAGATCAACCGGACGGGTACCGGGCGTCCCAGCTAAGCTGGGCACGGAACGGCCGTTGAGGATTCGCTCCGTGCACGCCGCCCCCCCCCCCCCCCCCTTGAGTAGGATAGTACGCGTATATAAGCGCTATGAGAGAGGTTTTCGTTAGACATATTCCTATTCATAATCTCGGATTTTTTCGTTCGTTGATGATAGACGTGTTTTAGATACGTTTAATTTGCGTCCATTATTGCGTTTGCGACAACATTATATTACTTAAGTTGAGACTAAAGTTTAAAGAAATGTGTTATTTAATAATCCTTTTCTTTAAACTGATTTGATCATTTTCCGTTGGATGTTCGTTTGCGTCCATTCAAGCACTAGATTTTCCGTCACTTAAATCGTTGCTCTTGTCGGCCGTTAGTGTTATCGTGTTCGTTTTTCTTTGGCACCAATTTTCGAAAACAAATTCTTTTGATTTTTTCGTTTTTTGTTGTGCTCCCTGAGTCGTAATTATAAAGAATTGTTATTAACTTATTTTAATAGTTTTTGATCAATTTTCTTTTGGATTTTCGTTTGCGTGCTTTAAACCACTAGATTTTTCGCCACTCAAACAGCTGCATTTTTCGGCCATTAGTGCTAGCTTTGATCGTTTTCGACACCAATTTTTCATTTTGCTTAGGTGGAACTTTCGCGAGATCAGTTCTACCGGAGTGGACGACACAGCACTGGTATACTGGTAAAGTTTACTTAGCATTGTCAGGCCTATTCTACCTCTTCTCTATCTCTCTACACCTCCATCTTTCACAGCCTGCTCCGCTCATTTCCTTCACACACTAATCCTACTGCAGTCTACCCTATCTAACACACTGTACCTTCTAAATCTTCCAAATGCACACTACCTTCTAAATTCTTCACAACGTAGGGTAAACAGCATGGAGGAAGGTGACTTTCTCAAACCGCCTGGTCCAGGCGGGCGTGAGGAGGAAACGGAGGTAATTCCCCGGGAGGGAGCGAGTGAGGGCGCTAGCGCCACTACTCAACTGGAAGGGGGCGTAGGGGCAGGCGAGGGGGGGGGGGCCTGTACGACGAATTGACAATGGGAGAATTCTTCCAAGAACAGGTGACCCAGGAGGTGGTGATTAGGGAGAGCAATCTCCAGAACACACCACAAAGCACCCCTAGGAAGGGGGTGGCACACCGGCCACAAACGAAAACGGATGGTCGGGGTGATAGAGGAGGGGGAGGAAGAGTGGGGGGGGGGGAGGGACAGGTACCCCCAGCAAGAGGGGCCGGGACATGGGCGTTTCCTCACTGGGGTGTGTGGGGGGGGGGGAAGTCCAACCCATCGTACAGATTGGCGGGGGTCCCGGGGGGGGGGGGTGGCACGCCCAGTAGCGAAGGGAGGGAGGTGGGCCATAAGGGGGGGGGGTGCTGGAGGTGGCACCCAGGGGAGGAGGGTCAGGGTCAAGGGACTCGCAGCTGATGATTTTGCGGGGTTAACCCGCATGGTGATTTACAGGCTACTGTATTCCATGGTGGGCATGCTTGCCGGCCTGGACAAGAGGGGTGGGGAAGTTTTAGTAACCTCCAGCAGCGAAATGCAGTTTCAAAAGCTGCTGAAAATAACAACGATAGGCAGCCACGTGGTGCCTATTGAAGAGTCCACCACCAAAAACCTCAGACCCAGCAAAGCGATAGGTGTCATATCTGGAGTCCCAAGGGACTTCATGAATGACGACATAAAGCAAGAAATGAATGAGCAAGGGGAACATAAAGTGGACTGGGTGGGTCGGATTGGCGGAACGTGAAAATGGTGTTCGAATCAGACTCATTGCCAAGCACGGTTAAACTGGGATGGATGACCTTCAAAGTCCAACCATGCATCCCAGAGCCTGTCAGATGCGTTAGATGCAACCTGCTGGGCCACGTGGCCAAGCACTGCACAATTAACTGCAGAGGGAATCACACACGTGAGGACTCCCAGCAGTCCCCCACTGTAGAAATTGCAAGGGGAGCCACAATGCTGCATATCGCGGATGCCCGGTTTTGCAAAAAGCCAAGGACATCCTGAAGGTAAAAACGATAGATCAGGTTTCATATGGGGAGGCCAAGAAGAGGGTCACCAAGAAAATAAGCAGGGGGTCTGAACGGCCAGCTGGGATAACAGCACCTGGACCAGCCACACATCCTAAAAGGACGGCATGGCGGAAAAGGTCTGAATCCGTAAGGAGGAAGCTGGCCACCCCCGGGAGGGACTGCTCAGGAACGAGACTGCAGGAAAAAGGGGAGGAGGCTCCCACTGAGACCCCTCCCCCACCGCTTGCCTGCCGACGGACCGCGACGGATATGGACGTGTGTCCATGTCTTTCGTGGTCCGTCAGTAGGTATGTTTGTCTGTCGAACGGACTGACAAACCGATCAGCAAATGGACAGACTGATGGACAATTCTGGGCACAGCTAGCTGCTGGAGTACGCTTAAGCAATGTACTTGGCCCCCACTTGCTCAGTCTTCTCGGACGGGACTTTAAGCTGAGGTCCCATCATATAGTGCTCATCACTGTGTAAACGTGAGTTAGGACTAGGTGGGCAAGAAATTTTGGCATAATCAAGTTAAACTGGATGCTGAATGGATTCGTCCTTGGACAGAATCAAGCAACATACGGATTACAAACTCAAAACAAAATTGCTAGAATTAGAATCTTTCGGACATTTCAATGGGTCTATGGAGGGATGCAACCCGGATGGCTGATTGAGGTCGTCCTCGGATGGACGCAATCACCATATAGGCTGCCAAAAAAATCAAAATCAATCAAGTGCGCGCTGGTGCCTGCATTGGATGATGGCCAGAAGGGCAAATGGTCCGATGACCCTAAAGACCCCACACCCCACCCTCCCTGCACCCCAAAAGGGACCGAGAGGTCTCTGATGACCTAAAGCCCCCACAGGGTACAACAGATCTTATGACCGCACGCAACATACCCCCCCACACCCACGCAACACCTACCCATCCCCTTCCGCAACCCCGTTAGGCCCAGGTTAGGCCCTCGCCATCCCCCACGCCCACGCATGAGGAGCAACAGAACAGCCCACGGACAAGAACAGTATGTGCCATCTTCAACATGAGACAAACTCGAGACAACGACCCACGCACGCACGCACGCACGCACGCACGCACGCACGCACGCACGCACGCACGCACGCACGCACGCACGCACGCACGCACGCACGCACGCACGCACGCACGCACGCACGCACGCACGCACGCACGCACGCACGCACGCACGCACGCACGCGCACACACACACACACTGCTTGGCGGAGGTACCTCTGACGTCACGAGTAGTATAAAAGGGGTGAAAAATTGCAGATCGAGAGCATCACTGATGTGAAAGCCGCCCCATCAGGAGGACTTCTGGACCTGCGTGGACTAGACATGTAACTGCTGACCTACGGTGATTCCATCATCACTGCGGTGCCATTCGGATTTCAGTTCACCCACCCTGGTAAGTAGTTCTCGACTTTCCGCGATACAAGCTAGCTTTTGGACGCTCCGGGATGGTCATCAGGGTTGGGGTGGAGGGTGGGGCAAAATAAATAAAGTAATAACTCCTGTATCCAGCCTTTCCTAGTGGAGTTTTTTCTGTGGACGGCCGTGCTGGCCCAAATGTGATTCTACGAAATGTAGAGCTGATGGTGAGTCTTGGTGGAAGACTCGCCGGATCTGCCGCCCATGCTGAAAAGTGGATTGGAACTTCCACGCTGCATGTTGCGTGATCATTAACTTTTAGACCACAGTCTGATGGGACTTTGCTCGGTGAGCTATGCGACGTATCCTGCACCTTGTGCCAGTTATTGTACATGCATAATTAATCATGACATTAGCCCTATCTGTTAATGGGCAACTTCCAACTTTCATACTACCGTCGTCGGATGGAAACCTTTCAATAAACTGTTTAAATTCTGTATTAGTTAAAGGACTATCATATGGACATCACCTGAACCGTACTGTTTTGCTCTCCTCAGAATGTGCTATATCCAACCTGCCTGCAGAAGCCTGCTTGAGGAAACCTGCTTGCGGAACCCTGTTTGCGGAAACCTTTCTGCGGAAATCTTTCCAGCATCAGAGATCATGCCATCGCGCTATTTATGTATTAGCGCCTCAATTTCAGTAACTCGTGAAATTTTACCGTACCGATGACCAATAGGTACTCAAGTAGCTATACGATTGAACATTTAATTATTTCCGTATAAGGTACTGATGATTAATGGATGCCTTACCTAATGTCCTAAGACCGCATTTTTATATTTTCTGTTTCTTACTGTGAATAGTATCCTTGTTTACTGTGGGTGCTTCCAACTAACCGTAAGGTCCAATGACCTGTGATACTGTATTCTCATCGTATTCATTAATTTTGTTTTAGTTAGTTGTGCATATGGCAAGTGGCCATCTAGTTAATATGTTGTGTTTATTTGTAAAAATTCTAGACCACAGTATGCTAGGAAATACTACACAGCAACATATATATCCGCATCACTATATCCCCACCAGCATCAATGTTACACTGAGGTCACTGATCATGCTCCAATTGCTTGAGCCTGACATGTTACCGACTAAACCTGGCTATTTAGCTCGATAGGATAGGTTTGAAGTGATTAGGGACAATTTCTCTGTAAGAGACGCATAGTGTACGCCTCTTTTCCGGCTGTAGTGGATATGTAACACCATGCACTGGCTAGGTCGTGTAAAATTGGCCAATTATCTTAGGGCCCCTTATATATATATATATGTATATATATGTATATATGTATGGATATTGAGTAATTGTCTCTTTCCACGATCCACCAGCAGCATGGCTTTATAATTGTCTGGATTCCCTATCAACACGTTGGTCGGATCCGACCCTTTGAATCTATCGGAGGTTTCCGAGAGGTGATGGTTAAAGTACCGATTCACATACATCTCCACCCCAACCCCCCCCCCCCCCCACCTGCCCCCGTATCTTCAGATACCTGTTAGTTAGATATCCCCGCCAAAGTAGGACGCACTGCGAGGAGAAATAATATTATATGTGAATTAGTTAGTAGTATACTGGCCTGCAGTGCAATTCTGGGCATTCTGGAACTTAACCCTAATGACAGGTCAAATGTTACGGGATGCGGATCTCCATCCAATTCATTGTAGTGTCTGGGTGAGCTCTTGGAATCGGCCACACCCTCATGGGAAAGACACTAGGGAGTCGATATCTTTGAAGCTGGGCTTAATATATAAGGCGCAAGTGGACTCCCCAAGCAAGGCCTGTTATGAGGTCATCAGTAACAGTCCACACGTTTCCTAATCAGAATATGTACTGGTACAAACCGTGGAAGCTTTTCATCAGTAACAGTCCATAAGTTTCCTAATCAGGATATGTCTGGTACAAACCGTGGAAACTTTTCATCAGTAACAGTCCACAAGTTTCCTATTCAGGATATGTACTGGTACAAACCGTGGAGACTTTTCATCAGTAATAGTCCACACGTTTTCCAATCAGGATATGTACTGGTACACACCGTGGAGACTTCATCAGTAATAGTCCACAAGTTTCCTAATCAGGATATGTACTGGCACAAACCGTGGAAACCTTTCATCAGTAATAGTCCACAAGTTTCCTGATCAGAACATGTACTGGTGCAAACCGTGGAGACTTTTCATCAGTAATAGTCCACAAGTGTCCTAATCAAAACATGTACTGGTGCAAACCGTGGAGATTTTTCATCAGTAATAGTCCACAAGTTTCCTGATCAGAACATGTACTGATGCAAACCGTGGAGACTTTTCATCAGTAATAGTCCACAAGTTTCCTAATCAGAACATGTACTGGTGCAAACCTTGGAGACTTTTTATCAGTAATAGTCCACAAGTTTCCTGATCAAAACATGTACTGGTGCAAACCGTGGAGACTTTTCATCAGTAATAGTCCACAAGTTTCCTGATCAGAACATGTACTGATGCAAACCGTGGAGACTTTTCATCAGTAATAGTCCACAAGTTTCCTAATCAAAACATGTACTGGTGCAAACCGTGGAGACTTTTCATCAGTAATAGTCCACAAGTTTCCTGATCAGAACATGTACTGATGCAAACCGTGGAGACTTTTCATCAGTAATAGTCCACAAGTTTCCTAATCAGAACATATCCTGGTGCAAACCGTGGAGACTTTTTATCAGTAATAATCCACGTTTCCTAATCAGAATATGTACTGGTACAAACCGTGGAGACTTTTTATCAGTAATAATCCACGTTTCCTAATCAGAATATGTACTGGTGCAAACCGTGGAGACTTTTCATCAGTAATAGTCCACAAGTTTCCTGATCAGAACATGTACTGATGCAAACCGTGGAGACTTTTCATCAGTAATAGTCCACAAGTTTCCTAATCAGAACATATCCTGGTGCAAACCGTGGAGACTTTTTATCAGTAATAATCCACGTTTCCTAATCAGAATATGTACTGGTACAAACCGTGGAGACTTTTTATCAGTAATAATCCACGTTTCCTAATCAGAATATGTACTGGTACAAACCGTGGAGACTTTTCATCAGTAATAATCCACGTTTCCTAATCAGAATATGTCTGGTACAAACTGTGGAAACTTTCCTAGGATTGTGATGGGCTTTACCTTCCCCTTTGCTTTAAAGTACGAGATGAATCATAACCACTATATGCATGGCGACATAAACGTACGGCACACCGTTTCTGTGCGAATACACAGTGTAATAGTTGTCATGTTTGTTTCTCGTGCGTTGTTAACTGTACCAGTATCGAAAAGAAGTGAAATATTCCATTGGGTAGGTGCATGCCATAGAGTATAATGAAGATGTTACTGTCTGGACTCTTGCCAGTAACGTTGTTATAAATAGGTTTCTTCCGGTATTGCCTTCAGGATCTCAATCCTATTCCTTATTGTCTTTTTCCATCATATATAAGTATGATATATCGTCCTTGAGGTCAATTTCAATACCGATTATTGTACCAGGAGTTGCACATTAATTGAGCAAGTTGAGTCGTGTTGCCTTCATTGGTAAGGTATACTTTCCCGTCAGCAGCTTCTAGTGTTTTCTCCAGGTATCAACAGTCTTTTATCACATCATTTGTATCTTTTACACGTTCCAGTGCCTTTAGCGAATGTTCTGTGTACATGTCCATGCTGAAGATAGTGTATGCAATTTTGATTATATGATTGTATCATTCGCCTTGTTTGAACGTACACATATATTTTGATTTTCCATGAATATCCAGCCATAACAAACATTTTGGTACCCATGAAGCATTATCATATTGGGTTAAATGGTAGACCTCTCCCGCTCCCTGCCTAAAGTGTTTCGGTGTCGTTTATTTAAAATGCTTTAGGCTCTTAGATAAGTTTAATTGAATGTCTTTGCAAACTTGTAGACGTGACTGTTACGCAGCATGATGTTCCATAAATCGCCCTTCCTTTTGTAGCAGAGTAATTTCATTCATTTCAACCAGTTTTAACCATGACATTCTAAACGATCTGATTCTTTTCTCAGGAAGTTTATGTCTGTAATATTTCTTGACTGATATATGACGGGTAGGTGTTTGCAAAGGCGTAATTTTCGCAAGAATACACTGCATAGTCATAGCACAGCTCCAAATCAAAAACAAACACATGGTAGTTGGGACAATTTTCAACTCGTTGTACGAAATAATCTGTTGCATATTTTGCACATAATTGGATTGGAAGACATTACTGCCTAAGGCAGCAATGTCGTCCAATCTAACTGTGTTCAATGTATTTAGCAGTGCGTTTTATTTTGCTTTGGAGACATGCTAAGTTCTTGTTCTTTCTAAGCTGTTCTGTATGTGCTTGTTTATGGAATGTAGGTTATTATAGAACCGTTTACTCATCGAGGAAATGGAACGGCAATACATAAACAGTAGACAATCTTTCCCTAAATATTTCTATATTCTTAACTGAGGATAATAATTGTAAACAAAACCATACCATCAATATTCGAGCAGTTCACGCCCTCGGAGGTGCTCATCAAAGCCTCAGAGCTCGCCATAAACCGACCATTACGGCTAGCTCCGAAACTGACGTGATAACGTATTCACAACTCCTGACCTGAAAGACTGATTTTGGATGGCTAAGTGAATTACCATATTTTCACATTTGTCACTGTGCATCACTTCACTAGGATGCAGCCTCTTTTTCAAGTTGGCCGGGTAAGATGGCATAACGTGAATAATGTATTGAACATTGGAAGCATCATTGTATAGATGAAGATAAAATCAGCCCATGCCCGGAAGTATAATTTGTGATTTCACGGATTGAAATAATTAATGAACGAATCACAAACTTTGTGTGGCTGTTAGATCTCCTGTCACACTAACCTCATAAATATCGTATCCTTTCCTCTAACAAATCGTCAATGTGTTTCCTTTCAGACAATTATAATGTCCACGATTTCTAAGCAACCAAGTTGATTGGCTTTCAACTAGATGGAAAGTAACTTGCCATGGTTCAAATGTGCTGCTGCAATGTAATGTTATTTACACATATAAAACCTCTTCAGATTCTGCCAAATTTTGGAAGATTAAATAGAGAAACTTGTCAGAGATGTTCAATTATGTCCAAAAGCAAGTGTTCCCTTCATTAGTGTAAAACGTTCATTGAAACCTCAAGAAATGCTTTTTAGTTACCCAAAGCTTTCCACCAGATCGCATATCATGTCCATGTATCATGACTGGAATATTCAGAGAGTTTTCCTCTGATTCACACGGGTTAGACAGCAAAACCCTTCAAGCCATACAATCAAGGATAGACAATCGTCCCAAATAACTATCATATTCATTTGGCAATATATGTACGACTTGCTGATGTGCTTGTTATGAACATCTGAGCCTATTTACTCAAGAACACTTAAAGTTCTCACATCGAATATCCTGAGAAACACTTGCATGAGACGTGAGATAGATGCTGGTTTCTGTGCAATCCATACAGCATTATTTGAGCATATTGTCTGCACACACCATAAACATCTTATAGCGTAGACGGGGCGTCCGCACACCTTAACTATAGGGAGTTCGCAGGTGATGTGTGTTCAAGAGAATGCACCTAAGCATGACCAGGTATATATGACCGGGTGACACACCTGGTCATCTGCATGTATAGCCTCCAAATAATACTAAATTCTATTTTGGGAATTGGAAGTGAAATTGAACAGAAATGAATTTATATATATATTTAGATATAAAATTGAATTAGATATATTAATCGGACACTGTATTCAACTACATCGTAGTATTAGTAACAAAAGCATACTATTTTGGTGACTATAATAGAGTACTGAAGTCTGAATTCCACGTTTAGAAGCAGGCGGCAGTGGCTTGGTGTAATGTGTAGCATTTGAAGACCACTTACCCAGGGAACCTGATTCACACCTGAGCTGTGTACTCTCTCATCATCATTGGAAACATGGTCAATTCACTTCACTCCTTTCCACTCTCCACCAAGTAGTATAAATGGGTACTAGTGTAAATGCTAGAGAATTTACCAATAATTGACTGAAATAAAAAAACAGCCTAGATATGATATAAATGGAACATGGAATCAGGGAATCAATAACGTCTCTAAACACGTTTAAAGTGGTAAGACAGTGGACAGTATTCATGGCGAGAGAGAAAGTATTTCAATAATGTTCAATGCATGTGTATTAAATACCAGGAGAGATACTTGTTTAACGTGACAATAATGTACGTGCAAGTTTGTTACTGTATACCTATAGTTTTGATACAAAATTAAATGAACGTTATTACTGCACCAAAGTTCAGTCTACATATTCTGAAATAATCATTATCACCTTCACTTGACACTTATTAAAGAGCAATGTGACTGTAAGTAGTCATTGAGCAAAGCAGCAATAACTGTGTCAAATTGTTATTACTACAATCAGCTCACTTTCAATATTTTACAAAATGGAGGAATCCCGTTACTCAGTACATCTTATGACGTCATATTCAACTAATGTCATGTAAGGTGACGTCATAATCAATTATATCTTAAATGCTTAATAGTCCGCCAGTTTGTACGAAGTGCATAGCTGTACTAGTTAATGAACATGCTGTTGACTATTTTCAAACTAACTTGATTCGGAAGGAACAACACTCAGCCAAATTACTTGTAAAATATTCGACAAGCTTACCAATATAGTTTTCTGGAAATTGAGATTCGGAGAGTGCATTGATCGATCCCAACATAGACAAAGTCTTGGTGGAGCATAGCTAGTGATGGGTGGGGATTAGTTAAATACTGGATTAACCCATTGTGTAATTATCGTAAACCTTGTTCCAGGTACGCTTTCTCAGCAATGCCCAAATATTTAGCCAAACACTGTGTACATTTCTGATGAAGCAAAGCAGTTCTACACAATGAACGATCCGCAAAAAGTAGGTACACATCAATGTGCAAAAGTGATTGCTGCATTAAGCAGTGGTTACATAATCAGATTGATTGCATAATACATTGTTCAACACCTAGGCATTCGTACATGGCGTACAGCCATTCGCAAATCTATCTGATCCTGTAATCACTGATTTATTAGTAGTACATATCAATTGAAAGCTATGGTGATTAGTGTTAAAAACCAGTTAACAGAAAACTGTTGCAACCAAAAAAAATATTACAATTTTACTCAAAACTGTAGCAAGTGTGACTCACATTGTCTACTAATTTTGTTGACACTAATCTTTCGACCGGAACACCAGTTGGTGTCACAGAAAACAATTTCACATACTCAAATTAGCGTCAAAATATGTAACATAAAATTTGCTTCATCACAGCCAATTTGTCATTTCAAAATATGAGATTCGGAGCTCTCCCCTGCGGCCAGAAAATGTAATTGTCCTCGAAGATTGGCCACTGTGTGGGGACAATAGGCCACGGTTTATGCAATCCGAAATCAACATTTCGTTCAAAACTATATGGAACTTTGAAGGATCGGGTCTGCATGACTGCATAACTGCCTTCACAGAAGAAAATCTGGCTATCTGAGGACAACATCTCAAGGAGATCGATAAAGAAGAAATAAAGACGTTGGCCGATGTCAGCATGTCTTTTCTATAATCGCGTTCAATCTACAGCATCCAATGAATGTTCGAGTATTAGCTATGCTCTGGCGTAATGGAAGTTAAGCCCTATAACTGAGTATAACTTAGTGCCTCCCCAGATGAATGACGATTAAATACCGCATCCCTCACGATCTATGGTAAATATGTGCAATCTAAATAAATATGGAACATATGATATCATCTATGAAAAACCACTCATAAATGTACACACGCACACACACGTGCACACGTACAGTTGACATCGCCGATCAATATTTAAACGGGTGCTCCAAGCATTCTATTAGATATTCATGTAGGGCAAAAGGATACCATCAATATTTGAGCAGTTTACGTCTTCGAGGTGAGAGTCGAGTTCTCAGAGATGAATATAAATTGACCATTATATTAGTCTAGTAGCCAAGTCCACATTTTTCCGATTCGTGGTCGGGTTCAGGCACCATTTGATTTCCATTTCAGGAAATACAGCCAATAGCTACATAACTCTTGCTGGATACCTAGAAAATAAAGGCTTAATTAGTCAGATATAAGGTTTTCTAAATCGCGTCATTTAAGCAAAAGTTAATGGGTTAGGACTATAACAATCACGGGAGTAGCATGACAGAACATGGTAATTGTGTGCATAGTTTATCAATTGGCAAATATGTGTATTTTCTTGACCAAATTTAGTCGTGAAAAGGCTGGGCACATCAACAAACACCTTCGCAACAATAAGTAATCAAAATAAATAGATACTTCAATCATAAGACAATATCATTTATATGATGGCAGTGATGGTTAAGATGATGTTCATGGCATTCGTGATGGCGACGACAACGGCGGACGCCGCAATGGAGACGAACCACCCTTGCCTCAACGACCGCCATAACCACCAACACCGAGACTACTATGACAATAATGAGGATAATCACCATCACTACAACAACGACGACGACGACGACGACGACGACGACGACGACGACGACGACGACGACGACGATGACGACGACGATGACAATAACGACGACGATGACAATGACGAGGACGGTGACGACGACGACGATAATGACGTTTGGCACGCTTGAAGCCCATTCCCATTTTTGATTATCCAATAACCAATTATATCTCTAGCAGATACCATGGATACCGGAATATTGACTGTATTATTTCAGAAACTAAAGTATTCCTGTGGAATGGCGAGGGGCATGTTTGTCCCAACTTACAATTAGATAGGATTCTTAGACCTGTGTTGGTGACATTTGTACTGCTATATTGAAGAGGCAAAAATAGATTATTTGAATCGGAGTTGGGCGAGTTTGACATTTGGCGATTATAAACACTTACTGTTATTATATATGCAGATTGGCAGATAACCAGAAAGATATATAAAGAGATATGCATAGAACGGATGATATAGGGTCAGGTAATCATGCATGCAGGTGGGCAGAAAGTTAACGGTTAACCAGGTTTAACATGGAGACACATGCTACATAGCGTGGTTGCGCTGGGGTGCGTATGCATGTGTGCTGTAAAATAATATAATGCTTAAGAACTATTCACCCAGTTTTCATCGCATTTAGTTCAACTTCAGATGATGTAACTCACTTTGTAGTCTCTGCTAGAATCAGTTTGATTTAGGACGGGTTTATTGATTCTTATCGTGGCGTTCACTACCCCTACCAATGCTCCCTAGTGCACATATACCAATTCACCCGGGTCGTGGAGATAGTGTTACGTAAACGATTCAGTGTAGTCCGTGTAATTGTCTGACTGCTGAGTTCTTGCAGATGACATATTGCAAAAGTCATATCTCTGGACGTGCTACATATTTTTGAAACAACTTGACTCAAAGTTGTTGGTGGATAAACCACCAACAACTTTCAGTCAAATTGTTTTCAAAATATTCAAGAAAATGTCAAGAGTTGTAGCTCATTTAAATTATTCTCTTGTTGCTTGCAGCAGCGAGACAGTTAAACTCCTATCAGGTTTTAGATCGGTTTGACTGAACGGTGTTGAAGCAGCAACTTTCATTCAAAATGTTCTAAAGCCTCTGTAAGTGTGCATTACACATGGTACGAAGTAATTTGTCACTCCCCCGTTGATGTATGAACAGAAGGGGGAGGGTAGGGGGTGGGAGGGGGTGGTTACATAAGTCAGTATTTCCGTAAGTTCCATTCAATTCAAACAAACGTATCCACCACATTGCAAATGACTGATTTGTTAAACCAACTGATGTCGGTAATATTTCTCGATTGATATATATGTATAACGTAATATTTTGTACTTATTTGCATTGGAGTACATCTCCAAATAACACATTACAGGCACATGTACGTCATCAGAGAATCGTTTAACCCGTTGTAACTTGAATTCCCAGACTCCCAATTTCAAGGTTGCTATACATGGAAGTTGGTGAACACTTCTAAACTAATTAGACATGCGGCTGTTTTAAAACAGTCAACATAATATTTACTAAATTGCAAATGGTACTTAGAATTTTACTTTTCAGGTTCAAAGGGTTAATTGCGCATTGTATGGAGCAGCAACAAGAAACAGCAGGCAATACACACATGACTATTTCACACTTTTGGCCAGATATTTGCATAGTGTACAAACCTATACCGATACTATTTGACCAGTTGCCATCTTCGAGGTGTCAATTGAAGGTGTAGGTGTTTATTGATAGGATGAAGAACGAAAGATTCATGACGCAATGATACCTACTATTCATTGGATTAGTTTCAAACTTCATATGTCTTTTGATCTATGTCTCGAGAAAACTCCTATCCAATCCAATGACGATAAGTGGTCCAATATTCCGCAAACAATAGTGGTGGTCATCTTGAAAATCAGATTTTGAAAGATAACTCTGATACTCTTTGCAAAACCATTAAGGAATCCATGGAAAGTTCAATGATCTGAAATCGAGTATGGTAGACAGCCATTACTGGAGTGTGTCATATCGGTTTCAGCGTTATAGCGCCACTAGCGTTTATCAATTCGCATAGCGACTTTTCCATTGAAGTCTGTCTGTGGTAGAAATGAGTTTATAATTTAATCGCGATATTCCCATTCCAGCCTTCTAACGCTTAACCCTTTGACTCCAGAAAGTGCAAAAATGGAGGATTCCAGTTTATCCATCAATCAGATGACGTCATGGACAACTACGTGTCGCGTGGGTTGACATCATAATCGGTTACGTCATGAATGGCATAGCTAAGCTCGTCATGCACGCTTAATTGATGACAGACTAAGATTTGCTGTATGAATTGTATGTCTTTACTATTTAATAAACATGTTGCATATTTTGAAACTAATTTAACTGGACCCTAGGCAGCAAGAGTGCCAAGTCAAATTACTTTAAAAAATCTCATCAGCTGGCCTGTAGCGCTTTCTGGAAATTGATAGTTATTGAGTTCATGGATCGATCGATCCCAACACGCGAAATGTGTAGGTGGAGCTTAGCTAGAGATTGGTAGGGCATAGCTAAATCTAGATTCACCCACCTGACTGGATCATGTTGCTGCCTATGGTTATATAGACAGGTCAAATTAATTTTATGCGTCAATCAGTCATTGCGCATCAATCATGCGGCATGTGAGTTAATTAATGTCACTGGTGTCACGTCTCCCATTTTATCCTCTGTGCTCACTGGTCAGCAAGCTGAATCAACTTTACCCAAGACTTAGCACACACACCCCCCCCCACCTCCTCCTACCACTACTCCTCCTACTCCTTCTTCAAATTATTGCCCTTAGCCACCCTCCGCCACCCGCTTCACTTCCCACATCCTTCCCGCCCCTAGTCCTCTCGGAATGCTGTAGCTAAGAACTATGGATGCAAGCGCATTGCCAGTGGGTTCGTAAAATACGCAAAAGAAACAATACTAGGGCTACTCGTCGTACAACTACTAGTACTAGTACTAATGCTACTACTGCTGTTTATGCTGCTGCTGCTGCTGCTGCTGCTGCTGCTGCTGCTGCTACTAATACTATTACTAATGGTGCTACTGTTACTACTACTTCAACTGTTGTTATTGCTGCTGCTGCCGCCGTACCCATGTATACCACTACTACTACTACTACTACTACTACTACTACTACTACTACTACTACTACTACTACTACTACTACTACTACTACTACTACTACTACTGCTATTACTGCTACTACTGCTACTGCTACTGCTACTACTACTACTACTACTACTACTACTACTACTACTACTACTACTACTACTACTACTACTACTACTACTACTATTACTCCTACTACTACTACTACTACTACTACTACTACCACTACTACTACTACTATTACTGCTACTGCTACTGCTACTACTACTACTACTACTACTACTACTACTACTACTACTGCTACTGCTACTACTACTACTGCTACTGCTACTGCTACTGCTACTGCTACTGCTACTGCTACTACTACTACTACTACTACTACTACTACTGCTACTGCTACTGCTGCTGCTGCTGCTACTACTACTACTACTACTACTACTACTACTACTGCTACTACTGCTGCTACTGCTACTACTGCTACTGCTACTGCTACTGCTACTGCTACTGCTACTGCTACTGCCAGTACTACTACTACTACTACTACTGCTGCTGCTGCTGCTGCTGCTGCTGCTGCTACTACTACTACTACTACTACTACTACTACTACTTCTTTTTCTTCATCTTCTTTCACTTCCATCTTTGGCTGGATTCGCCATTGATTCCAGGCTTAGAATGCAATAAAATAATCCGTTCAATCACCAGCTTTAATTAATCGATATTCTTTTATGGGGCGATGGTGTCTATTTCCACGCACACACCAAGATAGATTTTCTTTTCCACAGAACATAATGAAGTTACCAACGTGAGGACCGACATTGTGATTTGTGTCTTTAACACTAATATTATTGACATTGATAATTTCCAGGATCTAGCTATTGTAAGCGAGGACGACAACGATGACGACGATGATGACGACGAATAGATACCGGTTACCTCCAAGGAGAACTACCACCACCTCCATCACCATGCCCCGCATTGAAGGCGGCGGCGATAATGATGATGGCAACGACGAAGCATTTACCACTACGACAACCACCACCATCACCGTCGCCACCAGTAGCACCACCACCATTATCACCACGACCAACAATAGCACCACCAAACCCAGCACCACCACCACCACCACCACCACAACCACCACCACCACCACTACCACAACCACCACCACCACCGCCGCCACCACCACCATCACCATTACCAGCACCACCACCGCCACCACCACCACCACCACCACCACCAGCATCATACTTACCAGCACTACCAGCACCACGACCATCACCAGCACCAGCACCACGAACATCATGACGACAACATTTTTAAAAAAACAATATCAAGCAGAAGATTATTGCTCAATTCTAGGATAGCGTGACATAGTGGCAAGATCTCTAGCCGAAGCTGGCACGCTTGAAACCCATTCTAAATCTTGCTTATCCAATACGCAATTATATCAGTAGCAGTTACCATGGATACCCAAATATTGATGCTACTATTACGGAAATTGAAGTGCTTTTTGAGGATTTGCGAACATATTTTTTGCCATCGTGTGATTCGAGCGGTTTCTTTAGCTTGTGTTGGCTACACTTGTACCGAGATATTGAAGAGTAAAAAATAGACTTTTGGCATCGGTTTATTTGGTGAACCGGCGATTAGAAATACATTCTGCAGGGAATATCTAACTGTACAGAGAGGTAAAGAATAAAACAGATATTTACACAGACAGATAGACTGACTAACATGTATAGATTGCACGACGATGGAGAGGCATGCTAACATTCAGATCTTATCTTTTAGAATTATGAGAACTATTAGAATACATTCAATAGGGCATATCTAACAACACATGGAGGCAGAGAATAATACAGTTATTTACACAGATAGATACGCCAACTAACATTCAGCTCTTCTCTATTAATGCTGTGACTGCTCAGTTTTTGCTATTTATTTTGAAAACTATTTGGCTGAAAGTTGTTAGTTGCTAAGCCACCAACAACTTTAATGTAAATTGTCTTCTAAACATGTAGCAAGGCAATAGTTTTTGTCATCGGAATTATTGTCCTGTGCCCATCAACAGCGAGACAGCTAAGAAGGTAGGGCAATTGACACGCGCCACGGATATAGCTATTAATCATGGGCGGGGTTGCTAAAGGTGCTTAAATTACGACCCGTCCACAAGGTAGACAAGTACACATATTGATGCAAGGCATCAATGGCAAATAGCGTGGCCAGAGATTATTAAAATTCACGTCGAGCTTCAAATTCATTTTATATATAACATACAATTTGAAGTAGCACAACAGGTTGGACATCAAAGACAGTGCCGATATGACATTGGACCCTTATATACAACAAAAAATAAATTATACATGTAGAACTGGCCCAGGCACTATATCATATAGGAAGAGATGGGCTTCAAGTTAAAGTCAATGTACTATAAAGATATAGCCATTAGACATGTGATACATTGACAACATATTTGCAGGACTGAGGGAAATGTGTTTATCTTGTTATATTAACATGCAATATTACGTAGGTTCTTACTATCATTTACAGTTTCTTACCTGTCCCATGAAGTGCTGATTGTGGTTGGGATTGTAATAATGATAGTTTATTGGTAGTGTCATATCTTTAAGATGGTTGTAATGGCATCGGCCTTGGATAGGATTAGCTATGGTCTATATGAAGAAGCAGATTATATTTTGGGGCAGTCCGTCCATTTTTCCATCTATCTTGTTGACCATATGCGCAAATGCTTGGGGTTTAGTTGGATAATTATATTCTATCTGGAGCTAAATTATAGGATATATAGAAAGATTTTCACATTAATGCCAGAAATATGTGATGATAGAATCATGCAATATCTAGTGAGTTCTACATGGTATTATGGTCGAAAGCCTGATTACAAACGGACTATAGAGATTCTGATACTGAATAAATAGTACATTATTAGCATTTGAAAACTGTAAGTTGCGACAAAATTGCGTATTTCGAAATTACCCCATAGTAGAATAATTTTAAACTCTATACTTTATTAGCGCATTCATATGTATCTATGTAAGCATATGTGTGAAATTCTGGAGCCGAACCTATTACAAGCAATATGCCATATAGCTAGCAATAATATGATATCATATTGTTTACAGCTGAAAGTAATTTAAGCTAAATTATACTTTTTAAATTCAAGTTGAAAATCTGGAGCCTAGCATAACCTACAGACAATAGGGAAGACTGTGAATTGGCTAACATTTTAGCCAACTTTCGGTATGAATTCGTGTCCCACGCATTAAATTACTTCATGGTAAACATTTTTAACTCAATACTTCATTAGCATATTCAGATACCTATCTAACCATATGGGTGGAATTCTTGGGCTGAACACATTGCAGGCATTACTAACTTGGCACATACATACCCTTTCTGTTGATTTATGTATCTAACCACCGACTACAATATTATTAACAGCTGCTTCGACTGGAAATTCAGAACAGCAGTTGTCTATACATAGGGCTAAATAATTGCATGCATAGATCTTTTCCCAGTGAAGGATTGAGGACAATAAATTACTAATGAAAATCACACGTACATTATTTTTACCAAATTCTGTCTAATTTTTCACGCTCTACAATGTTGTTATCCATGTTTTACTGTTAAAATCTACCACACACATAGTGACTAGTAAAATGCGTCCACGGAATTAAAATCTTTGCCCCGACGCCCTAAGAGACATAACAATGGAAATGTATGGACTATCTCGAATGTTCAGCCTATAGTGTTATGCTATAATGCACAAGGGGGAAATGAAACGGTCACAGTAGCTGGTATTGTCGTCATAATATATTAAACCTTTACTGTCTAAATTTGGTGAATAATGTTAAAATATTTAGATATTGAATGTCCATTTGCAGGCCAAGAGAAGACTGTTTTTTCCAGATTTGTCACAGGAATCTGGAATGATTGTCTCGAGAGTCATCCCAGTGGCAACTTATCAAAAACTGTCCCCTCATGGTATGCAATTTGACATTGCTCAAGATCACTGTAGGGGCCAGTTTGACCGGCTATGCCATGAGGGGGTTAAAATAAAATAGGAGATGATGATGATAGCCCAATATTCATAGCCGTCGTCATTGTGATTTATATACTTTCAACCGTGATTTCCCAAATTCCTACTGCCAAGGTAACTATACAGGTGAGCTGTTGAAAATTGTAAAACTAATTTGACTAGATGCTGTCGGTACTTATAGCAGCAGCAGCACAGTTAAATTTGTTTCAAAATATTCAACAGAATATTTATTAAATAGTAAAGACATACAATTCGCACAGCTTACAGCCTTTTCAATGTTCTGGATAGCCATAGCTACGTCATTCATTACGTATTTTGACTGTGACGTCAGTCTACCTGTGACATAATTGTTTATGCCATCAACACTTGAGTGACAGGTTGGATAACTTATACCCTCTTTCCATAAGAGAATCGGTGCATTGCGATTGGGTCTACAAGCATCCGGCAGGGCACAGCTAACTATCTGAATGCTCTTGATAACATATGTGGTCACTTATTACAAGTGGTCCATGTTGGGTGGACCACACATTACTAGGTAGTATTGGCCATTTAATGATCAACTTTGTTCATGACAATTTCAAAGGCGAGATCTAGTTCTATCTAAGCTAGCTTTCTAGCCTGTTCTTTCGGCGTGTTGGAATCAATTTATATACTTTGATTCACGACTTCCCAGAATCCCAATTTCAAGGTACCTATACAGGTAATGTGTTGAATACCCTGAAACTAATTTGACTGGATGCTTTTGGTGCATATGTCCGTAACAGTGCCCGGTCATATTAATATCAAAATATTCAACAGAATGTTGATTAAAAAGTGAAAACATAAAATTTGTACACTTGACAGACTATTCAATATTCACGATGGAGCTAGAGACGTCATTCACTAAGCATTTTGACTATGACGCCTGTGAAGCCTTTACAGGACGCAATTGATAATAGTAAAGACATACAACGCCCAGAAAAATTAGTTTCAAATTTTCAACAGAATGTTGAATAAATAGTAAGGTCATACAATTCGTACAATGTCCAGTCAAATTAGTATTAACATAGTCAACAGAATGTTGAATATTGTCTATATGTCCACATGTTGGATTTGCCAATAAATATTGATTACTTGCTTGATTGCTTGCTGGCTTGGTAGGTATAGGTAGGTAGGTGTGCTTATTTTTTTTAATGCACTGGCAACGCGATAACTTCAATTTCTGTGCTAACCCTGCCTACGGAGTGCACCCATTAGTTTACTTTGTTGATCACCATTTCCCCGGTTGGGGATCGAACCATCATCCTGCAATTCTGCATAGCATCAGCAACCCAGACATCTTTCCACTGGACCACCACACCAAGACAATAATCTTGATATAGCGAACCAGCTTTCACATGTCGGATATACTGATACATTGGCGAATATATATTAGACTATCTTTTGAATGCACACCGTATGGTGTATGCTATGCCCTTACCCGGTTTCTATCAGGATACTGGTAGTAGTTGATTGATTGATTGATTGATTGAATGATTGATTGATTGATTGATTGATTGATTGAATGAATGATTGATTGATTGATTGATTGATTGATTGATTGATTAACTCCTGGGGATTAAATCGTAAAGACATACAATTCGTACACGTGATGGACTATTCAATGTTCCTGATGAAGCTATTTACATCATTCATCACGTATTTTGATTGTGACGTCATCCTCCATATGACGTAAATAATTGCCCTGTAGGTGGGGCTTAGAATACACCTTCCGTATCCTCTGCGTGTCGTAAGAGGCGACTAAAGGAGGTAAGGGTGAGGTAATCCTGACAGAAACCACGAGTGCTGAAGACGGAGGTTCCAGGCCGCACGGCGCACTCTAATAAACCATGGATCCACGCACTTAACGCTTATGATCATGTCGATAGTCACTTACAGGACGGGCGGTATGATCAGCGAACGAAAAGAAGAAGACGTAAATAACTATGACGTCATATGCTTGGGTGACAGATCAGATCCATCCATTATCATAGAGATATCCTATGCCCATTTGCAGACCAAGAGACCGTTGGTTTTTTTGGCACTTTACCATTGGAATGATAGGCTCAGTTATCGAGCCAGTAATTCCAGTGGTAAATTTTCAAAAATGTCTACCTGTTAGAAGTAAAGGATAGTTTCTCAAGATTACAGCAGAAGCCATGTTAGCCAGTTTGATCGGAATGAGTGTTGGAGTGGAGATTAAGAGATGTACGTGGGTACAGTGGGACAGATCACAATACGGTTTTATTTCTGATGCAAATGTACAGTCAGCAATTAGCCCAGGCCACCAGCCGTAGGTACAACTAGCCCCAATAGTGAGGGTATGCGTTTAATGCGCACGAGAGATCTAGACAAAATATCCTAAATCTACGATTCCAATCTAAATAGAGGCGAGCTACCTTGCCCTCGTTAAAAAATAACGTTAGCGGTCGGAGATCTAGCGAGAACGGGAATGGCCACAATCCCTTGCGCAAAATGGCAGCGCTTATAGGCAATAGACCTTTCCAGATTTAGCTATGTCCTGCTCACCTCTAGCTAAGCTCCATCCACACTTCGCAGTTTTGGGATCAATCGATCTCCGCGAATGCGCAGACTATCAATTTCCTGAAATTTATACAGGTGAGCCGTTGAATAGTTTGCAACTAAGTTGGCTGGGTGCTGTTGCTGCCTATGGCAGCAACATCGCCCAGTCAAATTAGTTTCAAAATATTTAACAAAATATGTATTGCATATGAGACATGCAATTCTTACAACAACTCATAGTCCGTCTTCAATGGACCTTTCCAATTTTATCCATCGATTATATGACGTCATATGACGTCATAGCCAAATAAGTGACGTGCATGCTGACATCATAATCATTACATCATAAATGATGACGTATTTGGCCGTCTTTAACTCTTAATAGTCCAACACGTTGTAAGAAATGTATGTCTGCTATTTAATAAACATGCTGTTTAATATTTTGAAACTAATTTGACTGGGCGTTGTTGCTGCCATAACCAGCAACAGCATCCAGTCAAATTAGTTTCAAAATATTTAACTGCTTACCTGTATAGTTTTCTGGAAATTGATAGTCAGGTATTTCCCAACACGAGTGAGGTGTGGGTGGAGCTTAGCTATAGGTGGGCGGGACCTAGCTGAAACTGGAAAAGTCCATTATGCGTTCGTGACGTTCTTGTCCAAGTCATTCATGATATAATTCTACACGTCACGTAGTTGATTACGACGTCATGTGATGGATGGATAATATGGACAGGTCCATTCTAGACACAACCAAGTGAATGTGTAGCGCTGAGCGGCCACGGAAAGAGATGATAGGCCTACACGCACATCCGTCGTAGTCGTCGTGATTTATATACATACTTTGAACCATGACTTCCCAGAAGGTGAGCTGTTGAACATTTTGGAACTAATTTGACTGGGTGCTGCTGCTTATTAAATAGTAACGCTCTTCAATTCGTACAGCTGAATGACTTTTCACTGCTCCTGTTGGGCATAGCTACGCCAGTCATTACGTATTTTGACTATGACGTCACCCTACCTATTGATTATAACAGCAAGGCTCTACAATATCTGGCCGCTCTTGCTAAAATATGTGCTCAATTAGTACAAGTGATTCGACAGCTTAGGCTACGTTATAAGCTCATAAATAAGTTAATATACTTACAAACCATAAACAGAAATTCTGTCTTGTTTTGCAAACATGTTAATTTATTCTTTAGATGTTCTATACCATCGAGTCGGCGGTTTTACAGTGCAGCTCATACATGTAAATAAGTGACTATATTTGCAAAGAAAAACAGAAATTCTACCTTGTTTTGAAAACGGGTTAGCTTATTTTTTAGGTCTTCTATACCAAACGGTGTCAGATTTCGCGGATACTGTGAGAGCAAAAAAAACCCACTGGCTGAACCATTATCTTGCTGATTTCAAAGGCTAGGCCTAGTTGTTTCACGGTCAGTACAAGTTTTTTCTAGTTTTGTAGTTGCGTATTTTGCATGCTATTTAAGCAGAACTCTATTCCAATTAACCAAAAAAAAGAATTTACTTGCTTTTGGGGGCTATATATATAGCTGATCGTCTCCGTTAGATCAGCGGTCGAGACATCTATCCCATTCTCCCATAGTGAGCGTATACGTATGCGGGATCTAGCCAATATATATATATATATATATATATATATATATATATATATATATATATATATATATATATATATATATATATATATATATATATATATATATATATATATATATATATATATCTCCTAAATCTATGGTTCCAATCGAAAAATAGAGGCGTGCTCTATCTTTCTAGCTAGCTGTTGTTCCCTTACGCAAAATGGCCGCGGGTAAACGCAATTCTAGACACAACCCGAATATAAGCGTAGCCGTGAGCGGCCACGCAAAAACAAATGATTCAGAATGGTGAATTTGAATGTTAAGCAACATGTAATGTTATTCTACTTACACATGCGAAAGTCAGGCTCAAAAAGCAAATAATTTACATAAATTCAAGATGCCACTTGAAGTCCAAAGATTTCTGGACAACTTTGGCAATCTCTACTTTTCATTACAAGGTAAAGCCTGCGTCCATGCGTGTGTGCGTGAACATGTACATGCACGCGTCCATAAAATAATTACATATATAAAAACTCTCCAACAATTGCAGTTAGTTCACTTTCAGATGTTCTAATTAACTTAATGGGCTCTGCAAAAATAAGTTTAATTTAAGACACTTATGCTTGTATTCTTTAATCCTGCCAGGTCAGGCGCTGGAGAATCCCAGCAGCACCAGGCATGCCCCTGCCCCTACCACCAACACAATAATTTGTCATAGGTAAGAAAATATTTGTTAGGGCAGGCTACTCACGAAACTCGTGTTCCCGAGATACACATTCATTTGAACTATTCCTAATTTGTATAAATACAAAATGGCCACCGTTACACTGCCACATACTTAATTTTCCGATATCACCACGTCCCATTGTAACTCCCCTGCAATTTAAGTATTCTTCTTGCTCTGTTAATGAGGAGGAAAACAATTGAGTAACATCTATTAATGTAGACACAAATCTCTATTTTTAAACATGCAAATTATACTACATCATTCACAGTTAAAGATTATTTACAATATATTAGACGTCAAATGTGTTTTCACTTAACATTGCTAAATATCAAACACAATGTATGTAGGCTACGCAAATGTGCAAATTATGTATTTCCTATCACTCACTTTTCTAGGAGTTACAATCCTCAGATTAAGTCTCAGTATCGTCTCATATTTCGCCCTCGTCATCCTCATCAATATCATCCAGTGCCTCCTGAGGAACCTCAGATATTAGCTGTCGTAGAATGGCACCCATCCACAGAGGCTTGCACTTTCGCTCTGCATATGTCCATCTATGGCCTGCTGCGGGAATGTCTGGTTCTGCAATAAGTGCAGTATTCCATATCACCTCCTGGCAATGCACTCTTCGAATGTGTTGCTCAAAGCATTTCCTACATGGGTGCACTGTCCACCATATAAACATTGTGAGTAGCATTGGGTAGCTCGTTAGAACACTTCGACCATATCATAAAGAGTCTTAATTTGTCGATATCTTTGAAGCTGAGCTTGTTTTATACGGCGCAAGTGAACTCCCCAAGCAAGGCCAGTTATGAGGTCATCAGCAATAGTCCACAATTTTCCCAATCACCTAAGTCTGGGTACAGCCCACGGCATCTCTTTAGCGTTACAT
Source organism: Chaetoderma sp. LZ-2023a (assembly GCA_034401795.1). Lineage (NCBI taxonomy): Eukaryota > Metazoa > Mollusca > Caudofoveata > Chaetodermatida > Chaetodermatidae > Chaetoderma > Chaetoderma sp. LZ-2023a. The sequence continues at coordinate 70,929,096 of CM067363.1, read as the reverse complement.
GGGCTTTACCTTCTATTTATGTTTAAAGCAGGAGTTGAATCACAACCACTATATGCATTGCGACAAAAACGTGCATCACAATGCTCCTGTGTGAATGCACGTGCAATAGTTGTCATGCCTATCTCTTGTGTGGTGTTACCTCTACCGGTATCAAATAGAAGTGTAACATACCATCGAGTAGGTTCATGTTGTAGAGTTTAATGGAGATGTCACTGTTTGGACTCTTGCCTGTTATGTTGTTATAGTCTTGCTCCCTGGTATACAGACAATAGAGAACTAAATCATTTTCTTCATGTATTGAGATTCAGGATGTCAATCCTCTTCCTGACTATCCTTTTCCCCTCGTGCGATGTGACGCAGTATCACATTTCATCGCATAAAAGGATGGTCTTTCGGCCATACAATCGCTTTGAATATGCACTGTTGTACCATGATTTGCACAATAATTGAACACGTTAATTGTTGTCGTTGAGTGATAAGGAATCCCTTCCAATCAGCAAGTTTTTGGTGTTTTCTCCTGGTATCAACAGTCTTACAGCACATCCTCTGTATCCTTTCCACTTTCCAGAACCTTTTCCGATGCTTCTGTATACATGTCTGTGCTGAAGATAATGTAGGTAAGTTGGTATATTATTGTCAGTTTCTTTTACGATGTACGTATAACCTTCAGATGTATCGGTTGTACTCAACATTCATCAGCTGTACTAGTACTGTATGGCACTGATGTCAGTGGGTACGTCATTAGGCCGGCCGTTTCAATATGTTTTCGTTCATATTGTGATTTACAGCCAATTGGAATGGTATATTACTATCGTGTTTGTACTGAACGACTTTGTCCTGTGATGTTTTAACCATTACTGTTTTTACCATATATGCCATTGTACTCAGTTTTATTCTTTTCGTTGCGTCAAAGAATCTTTTTCTCCTCCAATCGATCTTTCGTGAATGGCACTTTGGCTACGTTTCCATGCACCTCTGTCATGATTATATCATTTTCATCGTGTGCACGTACGCATGCATTTTTATTCTCGTTGAATATCCAACCATGTCGAACATTTTGGTACCCATCAAGTATTATCATGTTGGCTTGAATTGTAGGTCCATCCAGCTCCCTGCCTAAAGCGCTTCAGTGTCTGTAATTTAAAATGCTTCAGGTTCTTAAATCTGCTTGACTGTATGCTTTTCTGCAAACTTGCAGAAGTGACTATTAACCAGCACAGTCTAAAAGTGTGTAGATCTTTCAGATGATGCATGGTAATTTGTCACGTTACTGTATGTCTGTCATTAAACGGACGTTCGATTAATCACTGTTCCTTTAGTTGCAGAGTAGTTGCACTCTTTCAAGAAGACTTAGCCATGACATTTTAAAGGAGCTGATATTTTTCCACGAAATTGTTGTTAGTAATATGTCTCGACTGATATATGCATAGCTCACAATTCCATAACTGGTAGTTGTTTGAAATAGTCTAATTTTTCCCATGAATGCACTGCAGGCTCGAAGTATAGCTCCAAATCGATGACAAAAACATGTTAGTACAATTGTCAACACGATGAGAGACATGTACTGTTGCATATTTTGAACACAATTGGATTGGAAAACATTACTGCCTTAGGCATCAATGTCTTCCAATCCAAGTATTTCCAAAGTATTCAAACGTAAGTATTTTTTAAATTTAGGGTACATATTATGAGTTTTTCCTAAGCTGTACCCTATGTGCTTGGTTATGGAATACAGGTTATAATAAACCTGTTTAATCACTTAAGAAATGGAACGGAAAAACATAAACTGTAGGCAATCCCCACAGAAATATTTCCAATTTCTGATTATAAGAATGCTAAACAAATCCATGCATCAATATTTAAGCAGTTCACGCCTTCGGGGTGCTGACCAAATCCCTAGAGTTCGCCATAAATGGTCCATTACCTCTAGCAACAAAACTGATGTGATAAATTATTCACAACTGTTGACGAGGAGAACTGAGTTTGATATCTAAGTGAATTGTCGTAGTTTCGCATTTTCGCTGTGTATCACTTCATGAGGATGTCATCTCTTTTTCGAGTTAGTCAGATAAGATGGCATATAGTGAATGATGTATTGGACAGTTGAAGTATCATTGTATGGATGAAGATAAAATCAGCCCTTGCTTGGCTTCACACAGAAGATGTGGGTTTATGGTTGTGTTGAATAATTGAAAAGTGATGGCACACTGATATGATTACCCTTTCAAAAGCATCATGGCAGATACGATTAATCCATTAAACGCTATGCATACATATACGAATATTTATAATCTAATTGACTGGAATATGTTTCCAATTGGCAACAGTTTCTGAGCCATTATGACAATTTGAAACTATTCAACAGGTGTACGTTTATAGAGAATTTAAGACTTTGTGATTTCATGAGCTGTAAATATTAAAGAGCAAATCACAACCTTTAGATAGAATTGAATGTTTCGATAGATACTACAGATGTAAGGTTTTGAATATGTTGAAACCAATTTGACTGAGTGCTGTGACAGCAACAACTCCAACTCATATTGGTTTCAAACAAATCAACAGAACATTTATTAAATTGTGAATTCACCAAAGACATACAATTCGTACACAGTCGTGATGACTTTTTGTGTTTCGTGGCGGAAATACGTGATTTTGGTTGCGACAAGTGACGTCCAATGCACCTTGTAGACATGTGCACAGATTTGCATGCTTCAACTTTTGTTTAGCACTGTGAACCTGAAAGGCTAATCACCAAATCATCCTTTCCGATATAACAATGGATGAATCCACTTTTAGTTATGACCTGCTAGTTTCCATTTTTGCTCCGCCCATGCTCTGAATTTCCAGAATCCCAATGCCAAAGGTACTTATACAGACACACTGTACGTATAGGCCTACGAATTGAATATATTTGTTGGCTTTACTATTTAATAAAGATTATGTTTCAATATACTGAAACTAATTTGACAGCCTGAAATGCATTCAATTCATAGGTCTACATGAGTCGGACTATGTCAGCTTTATTTATGATGGACTATTTCTGTCAATTATGAAAATGATGTCAGCTTATATGGGACGTATATGTGACGTAACTGAATATGACGAAATATACTTGATCGACAGGTCGGATTTATCCATTATTATAGTAATTCTTTTGAAACTAATTTTAGCAGGTTGAAAGTAGCTTACCCAGATTCAAATATTCATCAACCTATTTGCATATTTAGATTCAAATTGAGTTTTTTAGGAATTCAGCGTTTAAACACAATAACTCTTGGCAGTATCATTGTTGTGTGGCTGTCAGATTTCCTGTCACACTACACTCGGTAGATATCGTATCTTTTAATTTAACAATTCCTCAACGAGCTTCCTTTCAAATAATTATAATATCCACGATTTCTAAGTAACCTTGTAGACTAGCTTACTACAAGATTCAAAATAACTGACCCTGATCCAAATGTTCTGATGTGATGTTATATCTTCAGATTCTGTCAAATTTGGTGAGATTATATGGAGAAACTTGTCAAAGATGTTTAATGTTGTTCTAAAGTAATTGTTCCCCTCATTAGTGTAACACATTCAAGGAATGCTTTTAATTGGTTAAAGCTTGTGTCAAACTATGACGAGTTACTTTACAATACAACCATGTGCTGCAGCCAAGTCATATGTATAAATAATGCCTCCCTGCAGCATTACAGCTTGGACAAATCATCCATCTCTGATTATATGTGTATCTGAGGTGGTGATATAAACCTCAAGGCAGAAATAGTGAAATAACGGTGCATGAGCTGTCTTGCTGGGGAGAATTTGGACGACGACGATGCTGACGGCAGCGGCAGTGACGACTGGATATATGACTAATACACAAATGTCTACTGACTATCTTGTTTGTATTGAACGACTTTGTCCTGTGATGTTTTAACCATTACTGTTTTTACCATATATGCCATAGTACTCAGTTTTATTCTTTTCGTTGCGTCAAAGAATCTTTTTCTCCTCCCATCGATCTTTCGTGAATGGCACTTTGGCTGCGTTTCCATGCACCTCTGTCATGATTATATCATTTTCATCGTGTGCACGTACGCATGCATTTTTATTCTCGTTGAATATCCAACAATGTCGAACATTTTGGTACCCATCAAGTAGTATCATGTTGGCTTGAATTGTAGGTCCATCCAGCTCCCTGCCTAAGGCGCTTCAGTGTCTGTAATTTAAAATGCTTCAGGTTCTTAAATCTGCTTGACTGTATGCTGTTCTGCAAACTTGCAGAAGTGACTATTAACCAGCACAGTCTAAAAGTGTGTAGATCTTTCAGATGATACAATGGTAATTTGTCACGTTACTGTATGTCTGTCATTAAACGGACGTTCGATTAATCACTGTTCCTTTAGTTGCAGAGTAGTTGCACTCTTTCAAGCAGACTTAGCCATGACATTTTAAAGGGTCTGACAATTTTCCACGAAATTTGTGTCAGTAATATGTCTCAACCGATATATGCATAACTCACAATTCCATAATTGGTAGTTGTTTGAAAATTTTTCCCATGAATGCAGTGCATGCTCGGAGTATAGCTCCAAATCCAACACAAAAACATGTTAGTGCAATTGTCAACACCATGAAAGCCATGTACTGTTGCATTTTTTGAACACAATTGGATTGGAACACATTACTGCCTTAGGCATCAATGTCTTCCAATCCAAGCGTTTCCAAAGTATTCAAACCTAAGTAATTTTTAAATTTAGGGTACATATTATGGTTTTATCTAAGCTGTACCCTATGTGCTTGGTTATGGAATACAGGTTATAATAGACCTGTTTAATTACTTATGAAATGGAACGGAAATAAATAAACTGTAGGCAATCCTCACAGAAATATTTCCAATTTCTGATTATAAGAATGCTAAACAAATCCATGCCATCAATATTTAAGCATTTCACGCATTCGAGGTGCTGACCAAATCCCTATAGTTCGCCATAAATGGTCCTTTACCTCTAGCTCCAAAACTGATGTGATAAATTATTCACAACTGTTGACGATGAAGACTGAGTTGGATAGCTAAGTGAGGATGTCATCTCTTTTTCGAGTTAGTCAGATAAGATGGCATATAGTGAATGATCTATTGGACAGTTGATGTATCATTGTATGGATGGAGATAAAATCAGCCCTTGCTTGGCTTCACACAGAAGATGTGGGTTTATGGTTGTGTTGAATAAATGAAGATTGATGGCACAATGATATGATTACCCTTTCAAAGCATTATGGCAGATAAGATTAATCCATGAAACGCTATGCATACATGGACGAATATTTATAATCTAACTGACTGGAATATGTTTCCAATTAGCAACAGTTTCTGAGCCATTATGAAAATTTGAAACTATTCAACAGGTGTACGTTTATAGAGAAATTAAGACTTTGTGATTCCATGGGTTGTAATGATTAAAGAGCAAATCACAACCTTTAGATAGAATTGAATGTTTCGATAGATACTACAGATGTAAGGTTTTGAATATGTTGAAACCAATTTGACTGAGTGCTGTGACAGCAACAACTCCAAGTCATATTGGTTTCAAACAATTCAACAGAACATTTATTAAATTGTGAATTCACCAAAGACATACAATTCGTACACTTTCGTGATGACTTTTTGTGTTTCGTGGCGGAAATACGTGATTTTGATTGCGACATGTGACGTCCAATGCACCTTGTAGACATGTGCACAGATTTGCATGCTTCAGCTTTTGCTTAGCACTGTGAACCTGAAAGGCTAATCACCAAATCATCCTGTCCGATATAATAATGGATGAATCCACTTTTAGTTATGGCCTGCTAGTTTCCATTTTTGCTCCGCCCATGCTCTTAATTTCCAGAATCCCAATACCAAAGGTACGTATACAGACACACTGTACGTATTGGCCTACGAATTATATGTATTTGTTGTCTTTACTATTTAATAAAGATTATGTTTCAATAGATTGAAACTAATTTGACAGCCTGAAATGCATTCAATTCGTGGGTCTACATGAGTCGGACTATGCCAGCTTTATTTATGATGGACTATTTCTGTCAATTATGAAAATGATGTCAGCTTATTTGGGACGTATATGTGACGTAACTGAATATGAAGAAATATACTTGATCGACAGGTCGGATTTATCCATTATTATAGTAAGTCTTTTGAAACTAATTTTAGCAGGTTGAAAGTAGCTTACCCAGATTCAAATATTCATCAACTTATTTGCATATTTAGATTCAAATTGAGGTTTTTTTTAGGAATTCAGCGGTCTAACACAGAAACTCTTGGCAGTATCATAGTTGTGTGGCTGTCAGATTTCCTGTCACACTACACTATGATATCGTATCTTTTAATTTAACAATTCCTCAACGAGCTTCCTTTCAAATAATTATAATATCCACGATTTCTAAGTAACCTTGTAGACTAGCTTACTACAAGATTCAAAGTAACTGACCCTGGTCCAAATGATCTGCTGTGACGTTATATCTTCAGATTCTGTCAAATTTGGTGAGATTATATGGAGAAACCTGTCAAAGCTGTTTAATTTTGTTCTAAAGTAATTATTCCCCTCATTAGTGTAACACTTTCAAGGAATGCTTTTAATTGTTTAAAGCTTGTGCCAAACTATGGGGAGTTACTCTACAATACAACCATGTGCTGCAGCCAAGTCATATGTGTAAATAATGCATCCCTGCAGCATTACAGCTTGGACAAATCATCCATCTCTGATTATATCTGTATCTGATGCGGTGATATAAACCTCCAAGGCACAAATAGTGAAATAACTGTGCATGAGTTGTGTTACTGAGAGAATGTGGACGACGATGATGATGACGGCAGCGGCAGTGACCACTGGATATATGACTAATACACAAATGTCTACTGACTAGCCTCAAATGTGTATTAGTGTAAAAAAACGTCGTCAATATAATTCTAAATCACATGTCGTGGCATGGTAGCTAATCACGTGTAGGCGACTGCATAATTGAATTGCTTTTAAGGATTGTGGGATAAGACTTGTTAAAGAGTCTGCTATTAGTCCTCTTTATGGGATGCTTACATGTGTCAACCTCGCTTATTCTGATGGCATTCTTTGTCAGCACGCATTTTTCTGGAAAAATGTTGGCTGTACATTACATATGTCGATGGTATACCAACAAGATCCGATGGTCACCTACATCGCCTTGAGATTTCATTCGACAGAAACTGTTTGACGTTGGTGTTCCAAATCATAGTGGCAAATTACTCAAGTTGCCAAACATTTAAAGTTCTCATATCCAATAACCAGAGACATGTGACCGAGACATGAGATAGGTGCCCATTTCTTTGCAATTTACCCAGCATGCACATTCGTTCTAACTATTCAACTACCTAATAGTATTAGTAACAAAAACATTCTATTTTGGTTACTATAATAGAGTACTGAACTCTGAATTCCTCCTTTAGAGGGCCATTGCCACTCCACGCCTCGTTATATCGGTGGTACCGACACAGATTTGTCGAACTAAATGCAACATCAGGACTAGAAACAGGTCAGATGTTAGACACGTTTATGAGGAAGCGGCGGCTTGGGTTAGTGGCTAGCCCTCGATAATGTTTAACCAGAGAACTTGTTTCACGCCTGAGTTGGGATCTATCTCACCATTGGTGGAAATATGGTCAATCCACTTCACTCCTTGCCTCTCTCCACCAGCGAGTAAATGTATATATATTCAGCAGCATAATTGTGTTAGATATATTAATCAGACACGTTATTCAACTGCATAATAGCATTAGTAACAAAAACATACCATTTTGGTGACTATAACAGAGTACTGAACTCTAAAGTAATTGTTCCCCTCATTAGTGTAACACTTTCAATGATTCCGCCATTGAGAGGGGCATAGTCACTCTACGTCTCTTTATCCATGTGGTACCGACACACATGTGTCGAACAAAATGCAATATCAGGTCTAGAAACAGGTCAGATGCTAGATACGTGTAAAAGGAAGTGACGGCTTGGTGTAATGGCTAGGCCTAGATACTACTTAACCTGTGAACACGACTAGGCCTAGATACTACTTAGCCTGTGAACACGACTAGGCCTAAATACTACTTAGCCTGTGAGCACGGGTTGCACTTAAACTGTGCTCTATCTCACCATTGTTGGAAAATGGGCACTCCGTTTCACTCCTTGCCTCTCCCCACCAGCGAGTACACATGGGTACCAGTGTAAAAGCTGGGGAAGCCACCTTAAGTTATTATGGAGCTTTGCCGCAATAACTGTCAAATTGTTATTTGTACAATCTGCTCGCTTTCAATAGTTTAGCTAATGGAGGAATCCAGTTTCTCAGTCAACCATATGACGTCATACTCAACTGCGTGACACTGCACGCTGACGTCATAATCAATTACATCATGAATGGCATGATTTAGTCGGGTTTAAACGCTCGAGAGTGTGTCAGGTTGTACGAATTGTATGTCTGTACTATTTAATATACATGGTGCTGAGTATTTTGAAACTAATTTGCCTGGACGCTGTTGCCACCCAGCCAAATTAGTTTCAAAATAGTCAACAGCTTACCTGTTCTCTGGAAATTGAGATTCATAGAGGGCAGGGGCCGATTGTTCCCGACACGGATAATGCGTGGATTAGGCAAAACTGGATTTCTCGATTTTGTAAGTAGTGTAAGCATTGGCCCAGGTACCCTTTCTCAGCAATATACAAATACTTAGCCAAATAGTGCGTAGATTTATGTTGAAGAGAAACTGTTTTACGCAAGGCACGGTCCGTAAAAATACGTATCCATCAATGTGCAAAAGTGGCTGCTGTATTAAGCAGCGTTTATATAATCCGATTGATTTCACAATAAATTGTTCGACACATAGGCATTCTTACAAAAATTCGTGTTAAATAGTTAGACAGAAAGCTGTTGCTCCAAAATAATTATTCAAATTTTACTCAAATCTAAGGCAAGTTGCACTCACATTGTCTACAAGTTATGTCGACATAATCTTTCTGGCGTAGAAAGCAATTTCTCATCCTCAAATTAGCTTGAAAATATGTGACATAATATTTGCTTGACCATAACTAATTTGGCATGTCCATCTAATCAGCAAATACAAAATATGAGATTCAGAGCTATCCCCTGGGGCCAAGGACCAGGAAATGGTAACATTGCCCTCCAACATTGGCCGGTGTGTGCAGACATAAGCACATACATGTACAACGAGCAAAGAATGCTCTAGTACTAGCTATGTAAAGGGCGTCACAGAAGCTCAGACTTAACGCTCCCCTGATGAATATCCATTACAATCCACGACCCTCATGATCTATGTTCAGTATGTGACATCCGAATAATTATGCATTAATTTCCTAATTTTGTCAAGCTAGGTTTATTTTATAAGATCCAAATAAAATCAGGAACATGTGACAACATCTAAGAATACACGCTCGTGAATATAAACAAAGACACACACACACACACGCACGCACGAACGCACGCACACACGCACTCACTCACTCACACACGCACGCACGCACGCACGCACGCACGCACGCACGCACGCACGCACGCACGCACGCACGCACGCGCGCGCACGCACGCACGCACGCACACACAATTTCACACACGCGAATATGCGCCTACAATTGACAACCCCGCTCAATATTCAGACGGGTACTCCAAGCATTCTATTAGATATTCATGTAGGACAAACGCATACCATCAATATTTGAGAAGTTTACGTCTTCGAGGTGCTGGTCGAGCTCGAAGAAATGGATATAAATGGACCATTAAGATAGGCTAGTAGCCAAGTCCACATTCTTTCGATTCATCGTCCTTTTCTGGCAACATTTGTTTGCCATTTCGTTGATGAAGTACAACCAACAGCTCGATGAGTGTCGGTGGATGTTAAGAAAATAACGGTTTAATTAGTCAGATATCAGGTTTTCTAAATCGCGTCTCTTAAGCAAAGGTTTATCGGTTAGGGCTATAAAAATCCCGGGAGTAGCATGGCTAAAAATGGAAATTGTGTGTACTGCTGATGTGTTGTACATCAGCAGCGCTGCATTAAGAAACATAATTTTCAAAACAAACACCGAAAAATGTCCTACGCAACAATACGTCATCAAAATATATAGATAGATCTATCATAAGACAATATCATTTTATATGATGACAGTGACCATTATGATGGTGTTGATGGTTCGTGATGGCGACGACGATGGCGACGATGACAACGACGGTGGCGGCAGTGGCGGCGTATGTAGCAACGAAGACAATCCACCATTACTATCACCACAACCACCAGAACCACCAACATCAAGACGACTATGACGAAAATGATGATGATCGCCACCATCATAACAACGAAATCGACGACGCCGCCGAAGACGAGACAGCAACGAGGACGACGATGGTGAGGACAACTATGAAGACGACGATGAAAAGGAAGCAATGGGAAGAAAATTCGCAATGAGTTCTGAGATAGCGTCAGGGCTCCTTTTAGTTCTATACAATCTGTGCAGTTTTAAAAATAAATGTGAAGTTCTAATAAAAATAGTTTGCCGTTCTAAACTCCACTACATATTTCTTAAAGGTACCCTGGATAGCGTGACATCGTCCAATGTTGCTATTAAATGACGGTTAGCACGCTTGAAGCCCATTCCCGATTTTGATTATCCAATAACCAATTATATCTCTAGCAGTTACCATAGATACCGGAATATTGACTCTATTATTTCAGCAATTATAGTGTTCCTGTGGAATGGCGAGGGGCATGTCTGCATCAACTTATAATTAGATAGGAATCTCTGACCTGTGCCGGTGACATTTGTACGGCTATATTGAAGAGGCAAAATAGATTATTGGCATCGGATTTTGGTGCGTTTGACAGTTTCCGATTATAAACACTTACTGTTATTATCTATGCAGAGTGGCAAAAAAACCCAGAAATATATATATATGTATATAATTTTATTTATATATATGCATAGAATGGATGTTATATTGGCAAGTAATCATGCATGCTGGTGGACAAACTGTTAACAATTGACCAGGTTTAACGTGGAAAAACCTGCCACAAAACGGGTGTGGGTTGTGGTGGGTGGGGTTGGTGTGCGTGCGTGCGTGCGTGCGTGCGTGCGTGCGTGCGTGCGTGCGTGCGTGCGTGCGTGCGTGCGTGCGTGCGTGCGTGCGTGCGTGCGTGCGTCGGTGGGTGGGTGGGTGTGTGTGTGTGTGTGTGTGTGTGTGTGTGTGGTGTGGTGTGTGTGTGTGTGTGTGTGTGTGTGTGTGTGTGTGTGTGTGTGTGTGTGTGTATGTGTGTGTGTGTGTGTGTGTGTGTGTGTGTGTGTGTGTGTGTGTGTGTGTGTGTGTGTGTGTGTGTGTGTGTGTGTGTTGGGTGGATGGGGGAGGGCTCGGTTGGTGGCGTGTGTGCGTATGTAGGCCCCCTATATGTTCTCTAAAATATTATAATGCTTAGAGACGCATTTAACCAGTTTTCATCGCATTTAGTTCACTTTCAGATGTTGTAACTCACTTAGTGCTCTCAGTTTGATTTAAGACTAGGTTATTGATTCTTATCCTCGCATTCATCAATCCTGACCCATGATCCTTAGTGCACATATACCAATTCATCCTGGAGGGTGGAGATAGTGCTAAGAAAACGATTCAGCGTAATCCACTTAACCAGCTGACTGCTGAATTCTTACATATGGCATATTACAAGGGCTATATCTCTGGGCTTGCTAAATGTTTTGTAAACAATTGGACTGAAAGTTGTTGGTGGTTAAGCTAAATATTTAGCAAGTCACCCGCTTTCACCACTGTAATTATTGTAGGGTGACTTGCAGCATCCTAACTTAGTTGATATCCTAACTGATTTTAGCTCAGTTTGACTGAACGTTATTCCAACATCGTCTTTCATACAAACTGTTCTAAATCATCGGTCAGTTTTGCATTACACTTGATACATCGTAATTTGTCACTCCTTTATTGATATATGAACGGATGGGAGTTCCGTAACTCATCGTTGCTGAGTAGTTCCATTCCATTCAACAACACTTATCCACGGCATTGACTGATTTGGTACGCCAACTGATGTCGGTAATATTTCTTGATTGATATATCTGTAGCTCATGTAGCCATATTCTGTACTTGTTTGCATTAGAGTAAATCTCCCAATAATACATTACAGACGCATCTACCTCATCAGAGAATCGTTTCATCCTTTGATCCCCAAATTCCCAAGCTCCCAATTTCAAGGTCATTCTAGAGGGAAGCTGGTGACTACTTCGAAACTAATTTGACAGGCAGCTGTTTCGATATTTATTACATTGCAAATGATACTTCGAATTTACCTTTTTGGGATCATGGAGCAGAAGCAAACTCAGTAGGAAATCATCACATAACTATTTCAGAATGTTTGCCTGATATATGCCTAGTGTACACAACCATGGAAACCAATATGTAACCATGTCCCATCTTTGAGGTGTCCATTAAATCCTTAGAGATGGGAAAAATGGACCATTACGTCTAGCTCCGAAAGTGGGGGGGATACATTATTCAGAACTCTGTACAAGGAGGACTGAGATGGATTGCTAAGTAAATTACCGTAGTTTCGCATTTATCAGGACGTATATTCAGGAGGGTTTCGTCGGTTGTTCGAGTTGATCTGATGAGAGACTATATATTTGAACAATGTGTTGATTCCTGAATGAAACATACAACAAAGATAAAAATAATAACACTGCTGGCGCGGAACATATGGGTGTATATAGATAAGTGGAATAATGAGTTTCATGGTACAATAATAGTCACTATTCATTGGATTAGTTTGAAACTCCATAGCCGTTTTGGACTATGACTCAAGAAGACGCATTTTCCACACCAATGGCGATGCGTGATCTAATACTCCGCAAAACAATAGCGGCGGACATCTTGAAAATCAGATTTTGAGAGACAACCCCGCTACCATTTGTCCAATCATCTCGGACATCTTCAATGATCTGAAATCGTATATGGCCAACAGCCATTCATGGAGTGTATCATATCGGTGTCAAGGTTATAGCGCCACTAGCGTTTATCAATTCGGATTATGACTTATCCTTTGGAGTCTGTCTGTGGTATAAATTATTGAAATCAACGAGTTTGTAATTTAATCGAGATATTCAGATTCCAGCCTTTTAATGCTTACCGCTTTGAACCCAGAAAGTTACAAATATGGGGGATTCCAGTTTATACGTGCAAGCTGACGTTATAGTCAATTACGCCATGATTGACATAGCTAAGTTTGTCATGAATGCTTAACTGATGACGAACTAATCGGTGGTGTACGATTTGTATGTCTTTACTATTTAATAAACATTATGTTGAATATTTTGAAACCAATATGACTGGAAGCAGTTGCACTCAGTCAAATTAATTTCAAAATTTCCAACAGCTTACCTGTATTGTTTCCTGGAAATATATAGTCAGGGGGCTCAGGGATCGATCGATCCCAATCCGGACGAAATTTAGGTGGAGCTTAGCATAAGATGGGCGGGGAATAGCTAAACCTGGATTCCTCTATTTGACTGAATCCTGTTGCTGCTTATGACTATATAGACGGGTCAAATTATTTGTATGCCATCAATCAGGGCTTAAGCAGCAATCATGTGGCATGTGAGGTAATTAATACTACTGTGGTCATGCTTCCCACCTCACCCTCTGCCATCACGGATCAGCAAGCTGAATCAATTTTACCCAGGATATGCAGCAATTCTCACCACCTGCAAACTAATTATCCTCCTCCCGCCCTCAGCCTCCGAGTCAGCCTTCGCAGCCCCCACCCCCAAACCCCACGGCGCTGCGTTACTTCCTCCTACTACTACTCCTACTCCTACTACATATTCACCTTGTCCCCCTCCTCCATCCGTTCCCATCACTTTCCGCACCACCACCCGCCCCATCACTATTCATCTTATTCCTCTCCGAATACCGTAGCTAAGAACAATGGATGCCAGCCCGTTGCCATGGATTAGTAAGATAATCAACAGAAACATTACTAGATCTACTCGGCGTGCAGCTACTAATGCACAGACTGCTGTTGATGTTGCTACTACTACTACCACCACTGATACTGCTACTGCTACTACTACTACTACTACTACTACTACTACTACTACTACTACTACTACTACTACTGCTACTACTGCTACTACTGCTACTACTACTACTACTACTACTGCTACTGCTACTGATACTACTACTACTACTACTACTACTACTACTACTACCACCACTGCTACTGCTACTGTTACTACTACTACTACTACTACTACTACTACTACTACTACTACTACTACTACTACTACTACTACTACTCCTACTACTACTACTACTACTACTACTACTACTACTACTACTACTACTACTACCACCACTGCTACTGCTACTGCTACTACTACTACTACTACTACTACTACTACTACTACTACTACTACTACTACTACTACTACTACTACTACTACTACTACTACTACTACTACTACTGCTGCTGCTGCTGCTACTGCTACTACTACTACTACTACTACTACTACTACTACTACTACTTCTACTACTACTACTACTACTACTACTACTACTACTATTACGGGTTTTTTGATGGCACGATCAATGGACCGTGCGGAAAGCCCTCAATATCAAAAAATATATAAAAGACTGACAAATCATAAAGTACGCAAACACCAAACACGCGTCAACAGAAAACAAGCTTTCAAAATTCATCAGTCTTTCCATCACAAATAATATAATTCAAAACATATGTTCAATAGAAATGTATTAATACAATAACGCTATACCTACATTATTATGCCCAGTTCATGAAAAAGTGCGGGTGATTTTTAACTAGCAGTCAAATTACGAGTATTTAAACTCAAACGCGTTATCAACCGTGCAGCAAGCAACTGTAATTATCGCCGCTGACTGTTAGTACTTCTCTACTTTAAGAGACCGTTTCCAAAGGTGTCTGGGATTGTTTGCGCTTTGTAATTTTCTAAACAATAGTAAACATCGTGGTTATTTCTAAGTGGTCTTAGTTTATTTTGAGAGACAGATTACACATTTATCATAACTCACTAGAAATTCATATACATGATTATCATAATACTGCTTTTTTAAAGTGCATTTTCTCTTTCCAATGCAAAGATTGGGCATTTTGAAAATGAAAAGACTGGAAGCAGACGTTACCTAAGGTGGCAACACCGTCCACGCAAATGATTTCCGTACCAAAGTGTTAATTTACATTAAAAATCTATTCTTAAAAATTTCATCAATAATACAAACATAACATAACAAGGACGGGTATAAAAACATTACACCATTATAAAAAGTATATAAATTATTAATTATTATGGAGACATCTTAATGAAATTGAATTAAAGAATGTCTCTTTGCAGGCTAAGTGAAGACCATTTTTGAAAAATTACTGCTAGAATGACTGGCTCGACTACCGGACCGGTCACTCCAGCAGCACCCAGTAAGCAATTGTAGCAATGTGTATCTATAATAACTATAAAGTTGCGCATTTGGACCAGAAATTTAAACATGCGTCCCATTTATAAAATTACCCTAGCGAAAGCATCAACACTAAGATGAATTTCCACTATGTTCGCTGACTCCAATATATAATATTGCTAAAAATTACCTCAGTGCAAATATCCTGACTGTTACAAGTCTATATTTACAATAAGTTTTAATCACAGAAATGAAAAAGGCAAGTCAACTTACATCAATGTAACGTTTCCAAAATTACCCCGGAACAAATATAATGAAGAATAACATAGAATATATTACTGATTTTACGCAGAAGTTAAGTTACTTAGAATGACGATTCAATTCAGCACTTCCTCCGCATAAAAATATCTTTAATTATTCATGGTGGCTTCTTTATTATCAATTTGTTATTTTCAATTGATATTAATTCTCGTCGGCACCAGACATTTTAAAAATCCTGTAGTCTATGGGTTTTCAGGGCCTTATTATATTCTCCCATGACATTATGTGATAACAACGCATAGAATATCCGCTGCAGTGCTTTTACATGGTCTAATCCAGTACTTATGTTGATATCATGAGCCAGAGAACAGCGGTATTTCCAAATAGTCCAAATGCTGACGCTTATACCGCATTGGACAATAATCCGACCAGCTTTTAACAATAAAACTATCCGAGCTGCTATGACAGTTCTAGGTACATTAAATTGTCGCAGGATCATCTGTACATATTACCAAAGATGGACTACTAGCGGGAATTCAATGAATAAGTGCCGTAGCGTTTCTTCTGGACCTATACAAAGCAGGCATTTATTGTCACCAGTAGCACATAATTTAGCTTTAGCCATGGGATGCGTAACCCAAAGCCTCCGATGGATCAACCTCCAGACAATATCGCTGGCTTGGTTTGAAATGCTCAGCATGTGTACCCTTTTCCATACCATTTCCCAGTTGTCTATATGATAGCCATAATCTTCCCACGCTCGGATGCATTTTGAATGACTAATACGTTGATTCCGAAGCAGCTGATACCAATTTTTTACTGTCATCTTACATGAAATTTCTCCACCATCATAAATAAATTTTAATTCGGCTTCTTCTTTGGCAATTGCCAAGGAGAGACCCCTGTATTTGGTATAGCGTCTTTGAAGCGAATTAACAGGCGGTTAGCATCTATTGGACGTAGTTCCGCAATTCGGTAAATGTTTACTAATGCCTTTCATTTACGTGTAACAGGGTCGACAATAACACGTATATAGTTAATACATTTCTCTTCCAGCGAGGGATAATGCATAGCTTTGTTTTGATAACATAATTGGTTATTACTCCAGATATTAAATTTTAGAATGCTCTCCCAACATAATGGAGGCCTCTCCGCCTTAATAAAACGGTCAAAATTTCGTTTAAATTCTAAATAAATTGTAGGAACACGCTTATAATTATGTGGTGGATTTTTTGCACAAAAGAAACCACTAGTAGAATACGGTGTTATTTATCGTTCTATAAGGCATTGGGATAAGTTTGCCCACTGGATATCAGACTATAATAACATGTTCAGAAACTCAAACCACAACGACATGCATTTTATTCTAATATCGTCCATATTTAGGCCTCCCTAATAAAAGTCATTTCCACAAATCTCCTGAGAAACAAGGCATGTTTTGCCCTCCCATAGATACGCTAGAATAATCTTATTAATCTCATGTTCAACCTTCTGAGACATATGAACTGCAGAAGCAGTATACCATAACTTTGACAGGATCAACGTATTTATGACCAAAGCTCTGCCAAAAATTGTTAAATGTCGATGTTTCCAGGCTTTAATCGGCTTTAACCCGTTGTTTCATTTGCGCAATTTTATTGTCCCTGTTCAAAATTTCTCCACCAACGGCACTAAAATATATCCCTAAAATCCTAATTGGTGTATTCGTCCATTGGATATTTAGTGGCTGATCACCACTGCGCTTCCATTGACCTAGAAATAAGCCCGCTGATTTGTTCATATTAATTCTCAGACAGAGGCCATTTGAAACGTATCTAGAATGCTAACAAGACACTTAAAATCAGAATCAGACCCAGCGAAGACAGTTGTGTCATGTGAGTATTGTGACACCTTTACTGGATTACTGATACCCGGAACACAAATACCCTGAAATTCTGGATCTTTTCTAAGGGTTGCTCCTACGGTTTCCATAGCTATAATAAAAGCAAGGGATATAACGTACATCCTTGCCGCACACCACGTTCTAAAATTACGGGTTTGCTAATATATCCATTGACTAAGTATATACTGCTAATTCCACTGTACAGAATTTTGATCTATTTAATGAAATCTAAGGCGATAACAGCACCTGCTATATTGTCCTTTGCAACCAGCTGTAAACTATCTCTGATTAAAAATGTGTTGGTTAAAATTGACCGGCCAGGTATAGAGCAGGTTTGATCAGGATGAATTACTTCATCCTGGACACTTGTAAGTTTTCTAGCAAAAACTTTCGAAATAATTTTGAAATCTACTGCAAGTAGTGAGATAGGCCTGTAATTGCCTAGATTATCTCGATCGTCTTTTTTAAATATGAGTTATACATAAGCTTCCGACATTGTAATTGGAAGGTTACCTATTGAAAAAACTTCATTAACGACTTGGAGGAACTCAGGTCCAATCAGTTGCCAAAAGTCCTGGTATAGTTCCACACAAGGCCCATCACTGCCTGGTGCTTTATTTCGGCTCATGTTATTTAATGATGGGGTTAAATTTTCTAATGATAAAGAAAGACCACAATATTTCTATTCATTTCTGACAAAGTGTCTTCAACATTGCGCAACATCTCAGAGGATTTCACTTGATTAATACCATCTGACCTGTACAACGTTTGATAAAATGTTTCCACTGTGGCCATAATCTTGAGACTTCTCAACACCTCTTGATTTTTTCTAGACTGAAGAAATATTTTGTTGGTTTTTTCTCTTTCAACATATAGTAATGTCGTACTTCTAGTTATTGCGCTTTCAGCCCTATGTCTACCAAACTCGGAAATTTCTGATTTCACTTCATTGAAATATTCAGTCAACCGAATATCACCGTTCGCGACTTTGCGGCTTGGTAACGTTAATTACCGGTCAAGCCTTTTTCTTTCCTTGCGCCTTTCCCGAGCTTTGCCTATCACATATTGTTTGGAAATCTCAGTAAAACCCATCTTGACATCTTCCCACCATGATATTAAATTGTCGTGAGAGTCCTTGTTACGAAGTTAATAATTCCAGAAACGTTTAACACACTGGTGATATTTGACATTGTTTAACAAAGAATAGTTAAACTTCCAAAACCCTGGACCACATTCAACCCACGCAGCATTATCAAGCGTGACGTGGAATATGCAGTGGTCGGAGAACGAGACAGAATGTACACCTGCATTAAAAAGATTACCTTTCAAGACTCTTTGAACATATATCCTGTCAATGCGAGAGGCTAGGGTTAGTTTTCACATACATCATTTAGTATGAAGTGAGATGTATCATTGTACGCGGCAAGTGAACTCCGATCTCGTTCTCCGTCCATAACGCAGTTTAAATCGCCACCCAATATACTGTTCTCCGAATTCTCGCATACCGTAGAATCGAGTTGGAAAGGAACCTGCATCTTTGTGAATGGGAAGCCGGCGCATACACAAGAATTAAAGTGTATATAAGACCTGCAATGTCAATACTGGCTTTAACCCATTGTCCATTTGTTGTCAAACATTGAACTAATACTATTTATAGAGCCCAGTGCCTTTGGAAGAAACAAAATAGCAACACCAGCGATAGGTTCAATGGCAGGTGAGTAAAATATCTCACCATTTGATAACCGCTTGAATTTTTCTAGGTTTTCTGTTTTCCACAAGTTCGTTTCTTGTAGCATAATAATATCTAATTATCTTGTATTACATTCAATAGAGAATGTTGTTTCACTTCAACATTCTGTTGGCATTGTGAGGCTAGTTCGGCTGGGTGCTGGTGTACTCGTAGACTGCAATGGCGCCCGGTCTGGTTAGTTTCAAAATATTCAGCAACCTATCTGTATAGTCACTTTGCAAAAGGGGATCCTGTGACCTCAGGGTTCAAAGCACATACATCGATCCAAACAGACTCAGAACGTGGGCGAGGCTGCAAATGTCCGGCGCATAACTTGATGTGGATCAATCTTTTGCAGTAGTTAATCCGGTTGTGGACGCGATTTGCCTATTGCTTTGTATAATATGTATATATTTAATTAAGTAGTGTTTATTTATTTATATAGGGCCTATAGTCGTTTCATATATCTTGTTTCTTTATACGATTGTACTTGTATTGCCGTATCCTTATGTTGGATTTTTGCAATAAACTATCTATCTATCTTCAGCGTCTGAGCCTCGGCAGTTTAGTGTACCAATTAGCACTAAAATTGAAATTAAAAATGTAAGTATACCCGCCGCAACCTAATTAGATTTATTTCTTTCACTTACATTTTTCTTTGTCCACTTGCCCACATTCTCATTAAAATCGTGTGTCGTTAGATCAACAATCGGCAAGTGTTGATACGTTGATATAACAGAATCAGTACGCATATGATGGTAACAGACATCCTTTTAGTGACATAAGGTATTAATACCTGACCATCTTCACATCGATATACAGTCATATCCGACAGGCTCTCAAGCCTCTGAGTATTAATTGAAAGGTAAGGATCAGTGACGGACACACCATCATCATCATCTATGAAAGACATGTTACGCGTTTCGTCTTCTACCTCGCTGTCAGAGCTGGAATCGCCCTTCTGTCTTTTCAAACGGCATGGCTTATCTGTAGTGGAGATTACGCAAATATTGACTGCTAATATTTCTCCATCAATAGCAATGTTGTCTGTATTTTTAATAATACCGCCATAAGTGTCAGCCATGAAGTCTAAGGCTGATTCCTCTACGCATTCTGAGAACTGAGATCAGAAAATTGTTTGTCTAGCAGGAAGGCTTTCAGAATCAGAAATTGGTTTCTCACCAATATCCACATCACTACTAGCTTCTGGGACAGACATATGCATCAGGCCCTCGTCCAGTACCTCAATCTCATCAGGGAAAACAGCTAACAAGGGTTGGGCAGAACAGCAATTTCAGCTACAGTAACTGATTCTGACACTTCTGGTCGCTCTGGCTTTGATTCCTCTGCATTTTGCACATTAACAGCAGCCTATGCGTTTGCTGCTTGCTTACACCACCATTTAAAATGGCCACTGCCTCCACATATTAGGCATTTGTTCTTATGTGAGCAGACACTTGCCAAGTGATCTGAGCTACTACATGTGCGACATGTTTTCAATTGCCCCCTGTACCATAATGGAAGGAAAAATGTATTATCAATAGATAACATGCTGGGAAGCGTTTTCCCAAAACTTTTCATCGAAATACGACGGATGCCATTCTCTAACGATCAAATTGGTGGGTTGCATTATCAATAGACAGAACCAAGCCATATTTAGGCATTTCAGCTCCAATGCGTTCATTGGGTGTTTCAAGCGGCGCCTTCACTTTTATCAATAACCGGTCAGAGTCTATTTCTTGAATTTTACACACTTGACCATTGACAACAAGCCCACCCTCCAATACTCTTTCTTTCACCCGCTGACTGCTTACTGTCACATTCCAAACATTACGCTTGACGTTTATTAATCCCTTTAATATCTATGGTCCAGCGCGTACAACGTTCTGTAAGCTGCGGTAAACGTCAATCGCCCCATATCCCATCCCCGCAGTGAGATTTGTTATAGGCCCTTTCCGGTCTTGTCGTGGGTGTTTGAATAGGCGTTAACAACCATGGTAATAGGGGATAGCCTGAGTCTCCTAATAGCCATCCTCCTGCGATATTGCCCTCCTCAAACTGATTGGACAATTCGCAGTTTCGCCAAATAGGCGCATCATGAGTCGCACCTGGCCATCTGGCCACAACGTTAAGAAAGCGTCCATCTGAGGCTAAAACACACTGAACATTAATGGCATGGTAGCCTTTATGGCTAAAGTACATGTGTTCATCCTGGGATGGTCTTTTAATTGGAATAAGTGTTCCATCCAAGGCACCGTACACATTCGGAAAATTGGCTAGATTATAAAAACCTTCCTTTGTTGCCTGAATGTCTGCCTGGTCCAAAGGAAATTTGATATGGGTATCAGCTATTCGATTCACGATTGGCATGGCCACAGTGTGCACGCAACGGGAAACTGAAAAGCGGCTGATTCCATGAACATCACCTGTCACAGCTTGAAAACTACCAGTGGCACAATATCTCAATGCAGCCACTACTTGCAGAGAAACTGGCAATGCTGTTGACCGACGTGTAGGTCGCTGCAGGTCTTCGTGTAGCTGATCACACAAATAGAATATCGAAACCCTGTCCAATCTATACCTTTCTATTATAAGGCCATTCGGCATAAAATCCATAGGATGCTGTCTATCCCTAAATACTCTAGGGATTTGCTGTAATCGACGCCGTCTAAAATCTTGTTGAATATGAAAAAATGCTAGTGCCATGACTATTAATTGTACTTTGTTAGGTTCTAGTGATAATATGAACACGTGATACCAAACATGCAAATGCACGATTTCTCCTTTAACGACAAGAACATGCTTAAACGACAAGTTACAGACGGGGTAGCGGCTGTCGGTAAAACAAGACCGTCGTTTACAAAAAATAATTTTAACGACATCATCCAGCACATCAGGATTTCTCTAACGACAAGCTAACTACATCGTTAGGCCTAACGACATCTTCGGGAACATGGTCCCAGTATCCGAAGATAGAAGGGAGGCATATGCGGTGATCACCACTTCTACCCACAATGGAACCCCAGTAGTTCCAAAGTCAGCTCTAAATAAATTGACGGAGGTAGGTCCAGACAATTTATAAGCCCTACGGCTGGTTGAACGTAGACAGAGACAATTCCTCATATAACGCAGGCCTTAAGATATGTGGCCAATTTATATAATCCAGCCGGTGTGCGTTGTTACATATCCACTACTCCCGGAAGAGAGACTAACGCAAAATGTCTCCTACCGAGTAATCGTTCCTACTACTATACACCTATCCTATCGAGCTAAAACAGTCCGGGTTTAGTCGACCGCATGTCATGTTCGTGTAGTAAGAACATGAACGCGACCTCAGTGAAAAATGTATGTTCTGCGGGGAACAAGGTGGTGCAGATGTTGTTGCCGTATAATGTAACCTAATGATACTGCGGTCCAAGAATTTTTAAATCAAATAAACAAAACATATAACATGGGTGGCTACTGCCATATCACTAACTTTGCACAATACAGTAATAGAAGGTCACACGACCTTGACGGTGCTTGCGGGCACAAAAATAAGAACATTTGCATAATAATAAACTATAAAAATGCGGTCTCTGGTGACCGGGAAATACCTATTTATCATCAGTACCTGTTACACAAAAGCAATACAATAATAAGATTTTAATAACAGAGTACCTATTAGTCATCGGTACGGAAAGGGTTCCAGACTCACGATAGTTGTAGCATAACACAATCGGAACGCGAGATGGCATGATGCGGAAGTTGGCTGCTAGGAAAAGTGAAGAAGAACTTTTGCGGAAATGGATGGCTAGTAGATATGTCTACATAAATAGGTATTAATTTAAACGGTGTGTCAAAAGTGTCGTACTGATGTGGAAATTGAAGCTGTCCTGTAGTTCTTGAAGGGCTACAGATGAAGTTAATAATGCGGATTGATTCTGACGGATCACAATAATAGATGCATCAAATAGCCCACACGATGCATCAGGCAATGTCCCATAACTGCGGTCAAAAATGTCTATAAGACTAACACATAATGTGTTGATTGATTACACCACTGGTTGGTGTGGTACGGCAGATCTGGCGAGTTATTGCAGAACACGTCACTCGCCCCACATACTGGACGACGAGCTACATTGGGGCCAAAGGCCCAGGCACACGAAAGGTCCCTTTGCGGAAGTAGTGACCCGGGCGATATCCTCCCGGGAGCTTACAAAAACTGGCGGTTGTGGATGTGGTGGCTAGTACCCCAGAGACGACGAATGCTCAAAACCGAATGACACCGCAGTAGCTGTTTAGTATCTGCTGTAGCTAGCAGTATTATCGACTCGTCCTCTCAGACCAGGCACCTCACCACCACCTGACTGCTGCTGAATCTGATTTTTCAACCCCTTTTGCACTGCCTGTGATGTCACACCTGGAGCATCGCAGCCAATCAGCGAGCGTGCTTCAGAGGCAGATAAGCGCGTCACATGACGTGCTAACGTACCCACGCTCTGAGAGTATGCATGCTCTAAGCCCATGCGGTTCAATCTTTTGAAAGGAATTTGCTGGGTCAATTAGCTATAACTCGGTCAATTCTGGACCGATTTTAAAATAGTATAGAGTTTTGGAATTCTCGCTTCATTTCGGTCATGATGGATACCAGGATCGGCGAGAAAGGTGTACTTTAAAGTAATTGCGTGCATCAAATCGGTACACAATAACGCGCGTTGACTAGTGATCTCTGAGCCCGGCGCATGCGCTAGGCGATCTCGCGGACTTTTACGAACCTTTCATATACGGCTCTACACACGCGTATCATGCTACCCAGGTGGGGGGGGGGGGCGTTTGGAACGTACTCAGTAGGGTGGTTCCATACGCAGACTGGCTGGGATGATCCTACCTGACCGGTCGATCCGCGCTACAGTCTGTACAGACTGAGATTTATCGAGCAAATGTCATGTCTGCACGCACACCATAAAGCTTGCTAGACAACTGTAGAGGGGTAAGAATGTATGATGAATTCGCCCCAGTACGCGCGAGCTAACACATGCCAATACTGACCAATTTAAGGGTACCAGTCTCCAAGAAAAATTACGAGAAATCTGTTCTATATTTTGACAACAATGGCAGCGAATGCTGTTGCTCTGCACTTGCTACGGAGTTATCTGTAAACATTCTAAAATAGCCACCATCTCTTTCATTTGGCTCAAATAGTTTTCGCTAACTTCGTAAGTACAGTGAGCATAGGCCTGGTTACACACCTCCCCAATGTATTTAGCAAAACAGGATGTGTACATCCTTTTTAAGCAGAGCACATCTAGCAGATTCACGGTCCGTCGATGAGAGGTACACACGTCTTTGCTAGCTTTCTTTCATTCGTGGTGAGAAAGCGTATCGATGCCTCTGTTCCCTCTCTCTAGTTAGTTATGTAACGAATTCGAAAACCAGCTGAAAGGTTACACAACATCGTGCCAAAGTGGTTACTGCCTTAAATGGCATTTACATAATCCGATCGATTAAGTAGTACGGCCCATAGACATGTGTACACGTTGTACCAATTGCGTAATATCCGGGATCGTGTAAATACGGCTTTAGTTAGCATCCACTTACAGTCCAATGGACCTTTCCAGTTTTAGCTATGCCCCGCCTATCTCTAACTAAGCCGCACTAACGCTTAGCCTGGGCGGGGATCGATCCCTGACTATAAATTTCCATTAAAAAAACATATAGGTAAACTATTGCATAGGCAGCCACAGCGCCCAGTCAAATTAGTTTCAAACTATTCAACAGCATCTTTATTAAATAGTAAAGCCATCCAATTCGTACAACAACGCTTAGTCCGTCACCAATTATGCGTTCGTGGCGTACTTAGCTACGGCATTCCTGATGTCATTGATTTTGGCACAATCCTATGCTTTGCGTAGTTGATTATGACGTCAAATTATGGATGGATAAACTGGAAAGGTCCATTGCGCAATTTCCCTGGTTGGGTAAACACTGCTTTAGTTAGCAGCCACTTATCCACATTTAGTGTCAACTGAAATTTATGAGGATTATTGTAGAATAGTTAGACTGTTGCAGCAACATTTTTGTTCAAATTTAAATGAAATCTGTAGCAAGTGGCCCTCGGTGCTTAATGGGCCTTTCCGGTTTTAGCTATGCCCCGCCCATCTCTAGCTACGCTCCACCCACACCTCGCCCGTGTTGGGATCGATCTATCTCTGAACACCCTGACTATCAATTTCCAAAAACCTACAGAGGATTGCTGTTGAATACTTTGAAACTAATTTGACTGGGCGCTGTTGCTGCCTGAGGCAGCAACAGCGCCCAGTCAAATTAGTTTCAAAATATTCAACAGCATGTTTATTAAATAGTAAAGTATTACAAGGACATACAATTCATACAACGTGTCGGACTTTTTGAGATTTTATGACGGTCTATATGGAACCCTTTGTGACGTAATGATTGTGACGTTATCGTACACGCGCTGAGCTGATTATAACGTCATAAGCGGTCAGATGATGGATGGATACTCTGGAAAGGTGAATTCCTGTGCACTCACACATCTAGAGCTAGATAAACACATGGTCGTTTGCGCGCAGGCAGGGATTTGTGTTTGACAAATCCTAATCTGCAAAGAAGATAGACTCAAATAATATGGCGGCCAATAGCTACAGCAAATATGGTATCGGGGAAAATTGCTTGCTGCGGGAATTGTGCAGAAATCTAACGAGTGTCTCATATCTCCTGCAAATGCTTCTCTAGGTATTTGATCACGTGAACTTTAATGAATGAAAGCGCTTTTAGGTTTGCCCTCCCATCTCTAGCTACGCTCCGCCCGCCTTTCCAAATGTTGCAATCGATCGAACCCTGAATTAGTAGAACTAGGTAACTATTCAGGTAAGCTGTTGAATATTTAGAAATTAATGTACCTGGTTGCTTCTGCTGTTGTAATTCATTATGACGGCATATATTCGAATGCCAGATTGGATTTATCCATTGATTGGTAACTTGTGTAAATAGTCGCGACCGGCACGATATCTTTAATGTAACATTATTCGTCTGCATGCCCAAATATTGGAATCCAACGATGATGTGCACTTGAAGGAAGTATCTCTCAAGCTACCGAACCTTTCCAGTTTTAGTCCTGCCCCGCCCATCACGAGCTGAGCTCCACCGACACATCGTTCGTGTTGAGATCGTTCGATTCCTGACCTCCCTAACTATCGATTTCCAGAAAACTATACAGGTAAGCTGTTACATATTTTGAAACTAATTTGACTGGGCGATGTTTCTGCCTATGGCGGCAACAGAGTCAAGTTAAATTAGTTTCAAAATATTCAACAAAATGCTTATTGAATGGTAAAGACATACAATTCGTAAAAACGTGTCAGACCAGTAAGCATTAAAGACGGACTATTTCGAATCATTGATGACGTCATGATTACGACGTCATCCTACACGTCATGTAGTTGATTATGACGTCATATGGTGGCTGGCTACTTTGGACAGTTTTATTCCAAGCTGATTGTATTCATTTTTTGTAAATCAAAACCACGTTCTCGATAAATCAGACAGAGCATATACACCTAATAGTCAGCATTCGCTTGTTTAGATCATATGATAATAGAATACGTGCATTTTTCTTGCAAATCATTCTTAGAGTCAAACAGATATCCTAAGAATTTAGCTATCGCTATCCAAACCAACCAATTCCTACTGCGGTGTTATACGTATTAACCGTTTAACACTTGAAATCCGGGTGTCTGAATTTCAAGACACCTATATTGAATATTCAGATAATGCATGGATCGAGTGATCCCGACACGGGCATAGCGTGGGTGGAGCTTAGCAAGAGATGGGTGGGGGGGGGGGGAGGCGAATAGCTAAAACTGGAGGGGGATCCAATCTTCCATTCAAGTATATGGCATCATACTTAAATACGTCACGGGTATGTTGATGTTACAGTTTAACATAATTAGGAATGGTGAATCTAAGACCGCCAGGAACTCTTAATAGTCAGTCAATTGTACGATTATATTCCTTTACTACTTAATAAACATTCAGCAACAGCATGCAGTCAAATTAGTTTTAAAATATTCATTAGTTTACCTGCATATTTTTTCTGGAAATTGAGGTTCAGGAGGTTCATAGTTCGATCGATTCCAGCACCGGCAGAGCGTGAGTGAAAATTAGCTAGAGATGCGCGGAGCATAGCTACAAGTGGATTCATCCATCCAAGGGCTCCACTGATGAATGACTATTACACTCCACATCGCTCATGATCTCTGTTCAATATGTGCCATCTAAAGTGAAATATATTCATTTCCTAATTTTGTCAAGATATGTTTATTTTATAAGATTCAAATAAATGTGGAACATGTGACACCATCTAAGAATACCCACTCGTGAATGTACACACGTGTACGTACACATGCACACACGCGCGCAAACACATACACACACGCGTGCGCGCACGTACCGTTGACAATGTCGATCAATATTCGCAGGGATACTCCACATTTTCTATTAAATATGCATGTAACACAACACGATACCATTAATAATAAGGAAACATTAGTTACCTCTCCGGGATGTATAAATTGTTTGAGTGTAGCTTTCGTGACCATCTCAAACAATTTCTACATCCCGGAGAGGTAACTAATGTTTCCTTATTATGAATCATCCTGGGATCGGGACCAACTTTTTCGGAGATACCATCAATATTTGAGCTATTCACGCCTTCAAGGTGCTGGCCGACTCATTAGATATGGAAGTAAATGGACCATTATATGTATCTCTGACAGATAGGTGGTGCATTATTAAAATCTCTGAGCAAAGATGAAGGATTTGTATTTACGTAGTGAATTGGTATTTTCAAATTATCAATCCATTGTATGACGTCATATGACATCATACTGAACTATGTGGTGCGTAGGATGACGGTGTAATCATTACGTCATGAGTCACTGGATTTAGTGCGTCTTAAATGCTTAATAGTCCAACACGTTGTATGAATTGTATTTATGTGCTGTTTAATAAACATGCTGTTGAATATCTTGAGAGTAATTTGACTGGGCGCTTTTGCTGCAGCAACAGCTATGGCAGCAACAGCACCGAGTCATGTTAGATTCAAAATATTCAACATCTTACCTGCACAATTATCTGGAAATTGATAGTCAGGGAGTTCAGAGATCGATCGATCCCAACGTGCTGTTGCTCTTCTCACTTCCTGGTGTGTCTAATACATGGAAATCAGACAAAAGCCAAAAAGTAGATCTCATACTAAATCATCCTGAATATATGTGATATGCGTGGACATGTTTGGATGGCTCGATTAGACCATATGTTCTTGGGTCAGTTTATATTATAAGTAAACATCTTAAACATCAGTACAAAATCGTGATTCCGAATCCATGTTGGCCATGACTAGCCTAAAATGCATATCACACAGATATCAAGACAGTGTGGCAATGTTTGATCAATCCGATGTCAGCTATTTGTTACCGCTTTTATTTCCTATGACTTGTTTGAATGATACATTGTACATACATATATGTAGCCAGTAGTGGGATTTAAAAAATCAAAACGGGAGTAATTCACAATAGTCATGTCCATTCATATTTGCTGAGGTTGGTCTACATAGTGTCGCATGTGCCATTGTTAGTTGTATTTAATTTATATCTTGTGAGCATTCACATGTTCTGAATGGTTAAATGCTGTCATAATGCATGCAGTAAGAATGCTTGACCAGTATCTTTATATGTAGTCAATGCAAATACACATTGCATTGGCGCTTGTACCCACATGATATGCACTGGATCTGCTGCAAAATAGCAATATATATTGACGTGGATGCCTCATCAGAACAGTGTACATATTCAGTATTGTTCCTCAGATGACACCAACGACCCCTGATGAAATTCGTTCTAATTGGTAGCAGCACATATAACGGACACAGGACTTCCACTGTACAAACCTTTTAATGCGCTACGGGCTGACCTAAAAGAAGCAAGTTCATGAATATCTGAGGCGCTTAAGACTCTGGCTGAAGACAACAAACAGTGACTAAATAATACGAGATGACTGATCACAACTGCATACTTTTTTAGCTATTGCAACTACAGAATACAATACGTTTTTATCGTGCATAGTCAATTATACTTATACGATGATACCTATGCATACATTCATCCAAAATACAGGTGCTTCTCAATGGGTGGTGGAAGGTCAGAACTTTCAATTGTAGAGAACCTATCAACAAAATGTCTTCATAACATTCTTTGCAATACGAAACATTTACTGCTTTATTTGCTAGTTGCCTAGTCCAAGGCGTGAACAAGGTGATTACCCTCAGGTATTTAGAAAAGTGGGCACTGGCAAAACTCTTTAGGTTGATAGTCTGCCTCATTATCTCCAGTTTCCCATGACGACTGGAACATTCTGGTCCAACGAATTTCACTAAGATCTGATCGCAGAAACTATGTCAAGGTCTTATATTAAGTTTATGGTTTCTATATTGTAATGTGCTAATTTCTTGCGTGAGGTAGCATTCGAAAGATATATTTATAAGTGAATGTATGATTACTGTATTATGCGGCTGCAGTACTAGAAACATGCTATAGCTGCAATCAGACCTGTTCCACTTTTGACCATTGCGTATTGTACTCAGCCGAGATCGTTAGCTTCTTCGGGTCCTTAATATATGTATGCAATGGCGTCCGCTCCTCGCTTTATATTTTCTGGCTCCCGCTCGGCGAATTTGAAGGCTCAATGTGCTAGTGTATATGTGTCTTCTGGCACGATTAGCACATGGCCAAACTTGGACCATTATTGCATGTCACTATTATAGACAGTGGACATGTCTTACAGATCTTGTATAGTGAATCATTGGAAAGTATGCTGTCTGACCACTGGTGTTCAGTGATGGTGTGGGGGGTATTGCGGGGTTAGGCATCAAGGTTTCCAGAGCTGCCTTTCGAGTTGCCCAGCAGTTACAATTATAAAGCACCAAGGATGTGCAAGATGTATTGTATAGACGTAATCATATTGTCAAGGGCCGAACGATTGGAAAGCCATGCTCCCCATGACGCAGCGCTCAGCAATGACATCAGTACTACAAATCAGTACGCCTATGATTGTACATTTCCTCCATGGCTTGTCTCCACGAATCAGATCATCACTTTCTTTAGTTTGCTATTTTGTCGATAGGTATATGTGGGAGAACTCTATTTTGCGTTCATTCATATAGAGATTCTCTATTTTTAGTTTGTCTGCAACTATTTTGAGTAGGTCTCAGCACGGGCTTTCTTTTCCTTGTCTGTGAAGTCCACATCGTCGGTATATTTCCTCTCTAGGAGCATACACAATGTGTGCACTGGGGGTTTGGTCTTGTGGAATTCTCCTGCGCAGATTTCAATGCAGCAGCAAGGCAACGCGTGAAAAGCTCAGGGGATAGACAATCTCCATGTGGACAGCCGATTTCTCTCTCAAATTCTGCAGAATTCACTGACACGACTCCTGCTCTCAGCCTGGTGTTTGCAAGTAAGAGTCTCACTAGTCGTATCTCATGGGCATTGCAACTTGCCTAGCGTAGTACATCTATGGTCTTTGAGCGCTTAATCGTGTCGAATGGTCGTGTCATACCAATGACCATACTGTGAAAATTCCAGTGTTTGGTGATGACTAATGAGATACTTGCATGCACTGAGCCGGTACCATGTCTGGGCAGTTGCGTCCACGTTTAAAGCGACGTTGCCATGATTCATTGATGTCATCGATCCTTTTTGGGATACGGCATATGGTAACATAGGATTTTCTGTATGCTGTTGAGATGTACAAAGGGTCGCAGATGGGATGTGGGTGTGGGGTGGGGTGTGGGCTGGGGGAGTGGGGCGGTGTTTGTGGGTGGGGTGGGGGTAATATTAGACTTGGGTAGCGCGATAAATGGACCTTGGCCTACAGAATCGATGGGGCGGTGTTGCATAAAACCCGAATTGATTGTGTCCGTGGTCGGTTTTAAGATAATGCTACTTGCGTATTTAAATAGTTTATTGCTCGTCCAATTTTCACGAATTCGAGTGCCGTTCCAACTTCGACTGTTTTAATTAATACGTGTTCTGTGCTCACCTGAGAACGAGTGCAAGGGGCTCATCATCATGGTCGTTGAATTATTCCTTGGCCCATTCTCGAATTGCCTCAGATTTGCCTTGATCAGTCCCGATAAAGTGTCCTTCAAAGTTGTGTGCAGTGCATGGTAGTGTGTAGTCCGTAATTCCAAGAGCTATGGCGGCCCAAAACACTGTGTGACAGTCATCCGTGTCAGTGATTTCATCTGCTAGGGAGTCTGCATGTTGAATATTAAGATCTTTAAAGCGTTCGCTGATACAGCACAGCATGTTATTACATTCCCTGCGTGGTTTGGTGTGATCTTCACTTAGATCCACTTCGATAGATGCGCAGCCATAACGCGTTCAGCTCTGCTGATAGTTGTACTGCTACAAGGTCATCAGCATACCTAGTTGATTGTTGTTTTTGCGAATTCCTGTGGTACTGGTAGCTGTTGATTTTATACATTTTAGCATTGTGGTTAGCGCTTCGATTGTCTCGGAGGTGACGCCGATCTTAGATGTCTGCTCCACGATGTCCTTTTTGTATGACATTTGAGTGTTATTGTCGCTGATGAGTTTTGGTAGGTTATACGCGGCTTTCCCCTCCACCCTCTAGTCTCGTATGGTGTTTGCATATTAGGTAGAGATGGTAAATCTGAAGGCGTGTAACGACTAGCGCATTGATCAGAATTGATGTTTACACCTCCATAGGAACGAGCATCCCGAAGTAGGGGCGTTGCTTCAGTTTTGCATAGTATGAAATATATTTGGTTGAAAACTGCTCTCGTAGCCTTAGATCATGTTAGAGCGTTGCTTTATATGTGTAGTGTGCGTTTTATAATGGCACAGCCACCGCCTTTATATATCATCATACAATGACCTTGAATTTCACTCGCTAATGACAATTTGATCGGCAGTCTCTTGATGAAGACTGCCATATACAATATAAGGGTGAGTTGTAGAAACGTATCCATTAATGAGCCTGTGGAGCAGTGCTAATTTATTGATTCTAGCTGGACTGATCATTGTGGCAATTTAGTAGTCAAACTGTTAACTTGAATGTTCTGAACATTAACATCGTCAAGGAAGATTGTAAAATTGGTCTTTTAAAATCTAATTATTCACTTATTGCGAGCTAATCATGCGAGTGACAGTTTTTCAAATACACACATTCAGAAACATGGCTTATCTTCCAAAGCGATATGATGCCAGTTTGGATTAGTATGTGAAGACTTCAACTAAGCCTGCAATCCGTGACTAGAATCCAATGTATTGGTCTGGTACACAGGAATGATACTCACGTTTGATAGCTTGCTAAGCAAAAGCAAATGTTTATGAATAGGCCATAAATGACCAGGTACTAACAGTCGCCATGGCGACGTGGTGGTTCAACACTTAATACGATTGCAGCGGTACTTTTCGAGCAATTTAGCAAGGGAAATATGTATTCGATCAAATAGCAGGAACATTTTGAAACATAATATTACAGTATTGCTTTATCATCGACTCAATAATGGGAATATAAAATGTGTGGGGGGGGGGCTAATTCGTGCAAAATGAATGACAGGATTATTCTGCTAGATATCGATGTGGTTGTTAAATTTGAGTTATCTTTTTGAAAGTGATAATACACCTTTCCAGTTTATCCCTGCATGACCTTCTTCTTCTTTTCGTTCGCTGATCATACCGCCAGTCCTGTAAGTGACTATCGACATGATCATAAGCGTTAAGTGCGTGGATCCATGGTTTATTAGAGTGCGCCGTGCGGCCTGGAACCTCCGTCTTCAGCACTCGAGGTTTCTGTCAGGGTTACCTCACCCTTACCTCCTTTAGTCGCCTCGTACGACACGCAGAGGATACGGAAGGTGTATTCTAAGCCCCACCTACAGGGAAAATCCCTGCATGATATGACGTCATAATCAATTATGTGACGCATAGGATGGCGTCATAATCAATGACGGCATGCAAGATGTAGATAAATCTCTCGCGAACGCATAGTTGAAGACGGACTAAGCGTTGTTGTACGAATTGTATGTCTTTACTATTTAATACATATCATGTTCAATATGTTGATACTAAATTGACTGGCGTTCCGGAATCGATCGATCCCAACACGGGCGAAGCGTGGGGCGGGTGGGGGGGGGAGGGGGTTGTGTGTGTGCTTAACTAGGGATGGGCGGTGCATAGCTGAAACCGGAAAGGTCAATTGAGTAATAATATCAGATGATTTCACAGGACATCCACACTTACTAGCAACAGTGGGTATATATGACGGCTTTACATAGCCTTCCAATAGCATCAACATAGTTGTCAAAGGAAGATGTAGCGAAATACACATATGACATTCGTATGCAAGAGTTGTTGTTTGTATGAAAGTGAATGCGTTAATTATATAAAAGGAGCTCACGTGAAAAAGTGATGAACTGTTTAGCTTAATGAGAACACAATGCCCTTTAAGCTGAATACATTATGGTAGTTTACCAATCCAATAGCTTTGTTAAAATGCATATTAGTGCACTACTTAAAAGCGTATTCATACTAGCATATCATCGTTTAGGCCTTATAATCCACGAAGTTCCAGAATCTCAACATTAGGACAAGCATGCAGGCCAGCTGACTAAGATAGGCAGCAAAGGCTCCGAGTCAAATTATTTTTAAAACACATGCCATCATATTTCACACATCATTGACTACAATGCACAGTGCAGCTTAGAAACAAAGTAGAATGTGTCCAAAGCAAAACAGAAACATGTTAATTAGTACAATTTTGAACACATCATAAGAAATGCTGTTTTGAATAATTTTAACATTATTGGATTGGAAAACATGTCATCCAATCCATTTGTGTTAAAGATATACAACAATACGTTTTATTTAAATTAATTCTGAGCTGTACTGCACTTTAACTACTCGTCCGTTTGGTTTAACCCAGCATTATGCTCAAAGGTAATTAAATGGACTTTTATCCAAGCTTATATCCATAGTTGTATGTGTTGGACATGTCGCAATATAGCGGAATATAATTACATGGATGCCTCATAAGATCATGGTGTATATTTTAGTATTTCTGTTGAATGACAACATACAATCCATGCACAGGAGACATTGGATTTCCTTGCTCTCGTCGCCTATAAAACTTCTAGAGCATGGCAATGCAAAACTGGCCAAATGTACCATGTACTGCCATAACAGAAGCAGGCTGGTACTCTGACTACAAGAATACTCAGCAGAATTACAGACTGTCTGACCACCAGACTCAGTGGCCAAAAAATAAGAGAAGACTGATTGCAACTAAATGTTATTTTAGCTATCGTAGTCACATTATATATTAGATTAATTTCTTGCATCTTCAATTACAAAATAGTTCAGAAACCTCAATTGTAGATCACTGTTAAACAAAGCATTTTGATAAGATCTAATTTGATGAAACATCTCTTGGATCATGAAAATGTATTCAAAACAAATTCACCAAGAATTGATCGCCGAGACCATGCCACCGTTTTCTACTACGTGGTAGGGCCTAGGGATCTGTATGGTATTGTACTAATTTCTGGAATGGAGAGGTAGCATTCGAAGGGTATATTTTTAAATGCGGTGTGCCATTTTGTCATGAAAAAGCTCCTACCTATTTCATCATACAGTGAACTGTGAATTTCAATTCACCTTTCCAGAGTACCGACCCATCATATGACGTCATAATGAACTGCGTGATGTGTACAATGACATCATAATGAATGACCTCGATAAGTACGTCACAAACGCATATTTGAAGACGGTCTATGCTTTGTTGCACAAATTGTTTGCTTTTACTATTTAAAAAATATTCTGTTGAATATTTTGAAACTAATTTGACTGGGCGCTGTTGCTGTCAGTTCTTTGCACCCAGTCAAATTAGTTACAAAGTATTCAACAGCTTCCCTGTATAGTTTTCAGGAAATTGATAACTAGGGCATTTGAGGATCGAACAATCCCAACACGGCGAGGTGTGGGTGGAGCTTAGCTAGTGATGGGCGGGGCATAGCTAAAATGGATAGGTTCATTGCCAATGCCCAGTGGATCGGCGGTCTCTAGATACAGACTATCATATGCAATCTATGAATAACTGTCTCACAGGACAGAGGTGGATTGTAGCATCATCTCCATTAAAGCACTTGTGATGCACTGTTAGTTTGCCGATTCTAGATATACTACTCAAGATAGGGATTTGGTAAGCAAACTGTTGGGTTGGGGGTTTTTAACATTAATTTCGTAAAGCAGACTTTCTAAAAAGATTCACTAAAAGCTAATATTCATTTATTACGAGCTAATGATGCGAGTGGCAGTTTATCGAACACACATATTCAGAGACCGTGCATATCCTTCAGAACGAATGCTGCTGGCTTAGATTAGTTTGACAAAAACTGCAATTAAGCTAACAGCCATGACTTCAGTCTATAAATTGGTCAGGAACACAACAACGAGTTTGACGTTTAATAGCTTGCTATGCAACAACACAGATTTCCGAATAGATCATAAATCTCATGTCCTAAGTGTCTTCGTGATGATGTAGCGGTTCAGCACTTAATGCATTGACAGTGGTATTTTTCGAGCAATTTATCAAGAGAAATGTGTATTAGGAACATTTTGAAGGCTGGTATTACAATATTTCAATGATCATTCATGGGAAAGTAGATATGTTAGTCTAATTCCAGAGAAATGGATGACTGAATTAGACTGTTTGATATGTAGGATGTTGTGGAATTTGCTCACTGGAAGTAATATCATAATATTTTTTAATAACCTCTCTCCTAAATATGTATGTCAATATTCAAAAGCAGTACCATCAATATAATTATGTCAGCGATATTGGACATGGGTTATTTGCCTGGCGTGGCCTTCAAACACCATTCAAACGCCATAAAAAGAATTGTCAAAGCAAAATGTTACGAAATACACATATGGCAGCAACAGATTCCAGTCAAGGTAATTTCAAAATATTATATTACCCGAATTTGTTCACGATTTTCGATGTATTTAGTTTACCATTGCAAAATGTGAAGATTTTAAATGGAGGCACGAAAAAAGCCAATTTCTACATAAATTCTTGACCTGCTAGGTGTGCATGAATTTTTGGCCAAAGTAATTATTTGACCAAACTTAACTGAACGCAAGGAAGGCCTAATCTGAGAGTTACCATCTTCTATTTTCAGAAAGATTGCTTCATAGAATCATTCTGCAAAGATGATTCATAAAGAGAGCAATTAATATTATTTGTTAATTAAATGATTCAAAGAATCGAATGGCTGCGTTTGGAGCACAGACAATGACCTATTCAGACGACGTCTGAGCTTGTCTTTCAACGAGACAGTAGATGAGATTAAATCGAGAAAGAACTTTGTTAAGCATACAACCCTGGATGAAATCTCATAATGTGTCATGTGCAGACTATCACTGGGGTGTGTGTGACATTTACTAGTTTCACAAAACAACCACATTCATTTACTAGACGTTAACAAATCTGTGGTTCTAAACAACTTCATTGCAACGTGGTTGGCCAGTATTTGATGGCATTATATCTTATAGTTTTACTTCAATATGTGTTCTCAGTTACAAAGTTCCAGACCATTAATGAGTAAAAAGGTTCCAATAGAGAAATAATTAAATTACTCGTTCTCTAATCGCCATGGTGATATGCAACAATGTCACACTTTGAGCCCAAATGACACAACGCAAGAAAGAAAGACACGTATTCTGTTGAATATATTGAAGCTAAGCTGACTTTGAGAAGTTATTGCAAAATGGAAAAACCCGCAGTGGCATGATAACTGAGTGCTCATTCGTCACTGTCAAATTATTGTATATGGTTTATTATAAATCATGCAGAGATATTCTAGAAAATACTCTGTGGAATTGCATTCTAATACTGTAATAGACATGCAAGAAATGGCAATCATTGAAGGTATGTGTTAGTATGTGATCCTATAATGATGAAATGAAAGCACACATTATTGTCCAAATATCGTTATAAGTGCCAGGGTAATATTCACGATCCATCAAGTGGGAACAAGCACACTCACTTGGGATCATCATCATCATAATCATCATCATCATCATCATTATCATCATCATCATGTATATTTACCATTTAATCAACATCATGTTGAATAATTTGAATCTAATTGGACTGGGCACTTTTGCCGCAGTAGATAGCAACTGCTCTCAGTCAAATTAGTCTCAAAATATTCAAACAGATTAGCTGCATAGTTATCATGAAATTGGGATTCTGGGATTCTGGAAATTCAGGATTCAAAGTATAAGAATCGATTCCAATTCGCGCAAAGCGTCGGCCAAGCTAAAGCGAGAGATGGACCGGGCATAGGCAAACGTAGATTCACCCATTCTAGTTATGCCGGAATCACACGAGGGTATACATTTGAATGATGAATTATCCCAGCTAATCCTTGCTGACGACAGTTTTCTCTTTGAAGAATAAGACTAGTTCTCGATAAATCAGCCAACCATGTGTTCTTAAAAACATCATTCGATTGATTAGATTTTTTAATAATAGAATAATTACATTTTCCTTGCAAATAATTCTTGCCATTTAATATTCCATGAGATAAGTCGTTAGGATCCAAAGCAACCAATTTACTGCTTCGCTGTCAACTATTAACAGTTGTTCATTGCGAACATAACACATTGCTAAGTTCATTCTGTCTACAACAGCCAAATAACAATCCAATATTATCTATTCTAAGGGTACCATAGAAAGTAATATGTGCAACTCTATGTATTTGAAGAATACATATTTCAATATCTCTGTTCGCTATGCGTCATCTAATACCTGGCTTACGTTCAAGTACTGAACCAGTCAACGACTAGGTGTACGTAGTTGTAACACATGTATTGTGTTATTGCAAAATGTAAGGAGTTCAGCCGTTTTATGTAGGATTGGAAAACACTAGTTGTCGACTGGTTGGAGACTTCTCGGCAACCAGTTGTTCAGACTCAACAAGTTTAATGTCTACGCCTAGTTGGCTAGTTGGCGACTTGTCGCCACCCAGTTATTATATGCACGCTGGCCAGGTGTGAGTTCTAAGGAGTTGTTTATTTATTCACCAATCAAAAATTACGATTCAGTCATGGCCTTTTGCAGGATACAGGCCTTAAGCACGCCTTATATGTAATATGTTTAAATAGGCTATAGCAGCATCATCCATGCACATATATTTCAGAAATTGCGTGGGCCGAGTTACATATCTATACTGAAGCGCTTGGATCAAAACAGGTCTCTTAAGAAAGGTTGTCTTGTATATTAGATGTTCAAATGTTTTGCATAATCCGATTTGTTAAGTGCATGAAGTGGTCTATTAAGGCATGTCAACACTTAATAGAGCTAGCCATTGTGGACTACTATTTAAATAGGAAGATAAGAGGGTGGTATAGATGAACCATATAGATTTACCCTGGACAGCTCTTGAGGATCGTATGAATAATCGAGATATTCTTGAGACTGGTTGAGAATATATGGTTTGTTTGAATATGTTAAGGAATTGACCTTTCCAGAGTAGCCATCCATTATGTGACCTCGTACGACGTCATAATTAGTCAAGTGCGTGTATGATGACGTCACAATTAGTATGTCACAAAGGGTTCCATATAGACCGTCATCAAATCTCAAATACTCTGACCCGTTGTATAAATTCCATGTCTTTATAATTCTATTTAATAAACATGCTGTTGAATATTCTGAAACTAATTTGGTTGAGCACTGTTGCACCCAGTCAAATTAGTTTCAACATATTCAACAGCTTACCTATGTAGTTATTTGGAAATTGCTAGTCATGGAGTTCAGAGATCAATCGATCCCAACACGAGCGAGTTGTGGGTGGAGCTTAGCTAGAGATGGGTGGGGCATAGCTAAAAATGGAAAGGTCCATTAATGTAAATACTGGAAGTTATGCTAACGCGTTTACATTAATGAAAATACCATTAAAGGTCCGCGTGTATCACTATAGTAACGTGTTATCTGTCAAGCTGACCACAAGCGTCCAGAAAATGTAGCTTTCCAGACAAAGAGAAGAATATTTTCTTTAAATTTCCTCACTGGAATAACTGGGTTGATAAGCCAACCAGACATTCCAATAGTAAATTTTCAAAAATAAACTTCTCTTGGTCTGCAAATGGATTATTCTATAAGAAATTTTCTTGATCGGATCTGAGGCTTAAAGATTTTGAAAATGTGTATTATGAAATGGAAAAGATATCTGAAAGATCTTCATTCCAGCGTAACATCGCTCAACACGTTGATCCCTGAAGTCCCTGGATCTCAACATTATGATAAGCATAAGTGAAAGCTGCTGCATTTATGAGGCAACAAAGGCTCGCAGGTAAATTAGTTTTAAAATAATCAATAAAATACTTCATAAATCATGGCCTATGTTTCTTATTTGATATTTTGGGTCAAATAATGGAGATCCGATCAATCAGTCAAGCATATGACGTCATAATAAATAAAACTGCATTTAGGCTGACGTCCAAATAAAAATGCGCAATGAATGGCGTATCGAGCTCCGTCAGGAATGTTGAATTTGTCCGCTAGTTTTACGAATTGTATGTGTTTACTATCTGATAAAACAGTACGTTGAATATTTTATGGTTAATTTGACTGGGCGCTGTTCCTGGTATAGGCAGCAACAGCGCCCAGACAAATTAACCATAAAAATATTCACAGCTTACCTGTGTTACCGTTAAACCGGGATTCTGAGAAGCTAGTGTTGAAAGTATATAAATCAACCCCAACACGTCCATCCCGGGGACGGGGCTTAGCTATAGATGGGCGTGGAACGGTATATTCGCGAAGTATGTGGCATAGCAACATTATACATCATAGCGTGATTATCCGTACATACGGGTAACCTGATTTACATAATGGTGAAAGGTGTGTTGGTATATATAATATAATTAACAAATCTTATACCATATTCATATTTATGCTTTTCTAAATAAAATGATGGATTCCAGACAAATATCTAGAGCTATGAATACCTGTCCAGAGCGACCACCTATAGAGCATGTGAATATGGTCCCACCAGATAAAGCAATTATTTACGGATCCAGGTCTTGCTATGCCACGCCCATCTATATCTAAGCCCCGCTCCTGCGATGGACCTAATGGTTAAAGGGTATTTGCCGGGAGCTGTTGTTCTCCACCTACAGCGTATGTTCCAGTTAATCTGATGTTGAAATATTAAACAGGGTGTCCATATGTTTTTCCTAAGATTGAGATTTTAACATCTTAGTGTTCAAATTGGTAAGGCAGCTAATTTATCAACAATTCGAATATAAAACCATTAAATTGAGACCAACGCAAAATAGATGGAATTAGTGTTGATGGGGATTTCACAATGATTATCCTGGCTTGATGCATTCGTCGTTCCCTTGGGCAAACGGTCCAATTAGAGACGGTTCTTGGTACATTACCAGATTATTAGTCCATAGCCATTCCACACTTGTGCCAATAAACGTTTTATGTTGTCATTATAGTGAGTGGTCTGGTGCCAAGAATTGGAGAATGTGTTCACGGCTATTCGCTACCAGTGGCTGAGGCATACAGCTTCAATTATGCTGATATTGATCATTATGGCCTATGCCTATATAGCACGGCATAAAATGAGCTGTGTTGGCTCTATTGCACTTATACTTTGTCAAGGTGAGAATGAATGAGAGAATGAATGAATGAATGAATGAATGAATGAATGAATGAATGAATGAATGAATGAATGAATGAATGACGGACGGATGGATAGATGGATGGATGGATGGATGGATGGATGGGATGGATGGATGGATGGATGGATGGATGGATGGTGGTGGGTGGGTGGTTGGATAGATGGATGGATGCGTTGACGAACAGAGGGACAGACGGTTGGACTGAATAAATGGATGGATGGGTGGGTGGGTGGGTGGGTGGGTGGGTGGGTGGGTGGGTGGGTGGATGGATGGATGGATGGATGGATGGATGGATGGATGGATGGATGGATGGATAGATGGATGGATGGATGGGAATGAATTAATGATTGAATGAATGGATAAAATCGCCACCATATTTTTCTTAAACCCCTGCTCGGATAAATTATCATTCATCATTTTAAAGTTTTAAGTTGACCAGGAGTTGTGGTATAGCTTGTAATTGTGTTTTCAAAACTTACAACAGACACACTTATATTATTTATGCTTCACATACACATTTATTTGTTAGATCGGCTGGATTAGGATTAATAAATGATTCGCCATTTGATTAAAGATACATGCCCTAGTAGATATAAATACATTTCTGAAGAGTGTATTTTATTTTGGTAATGTAATGGTCTCGATGTATTGCTATTGCTTCCTGTTTTCTATAGAGATTATGCCTTAAAATTACTTTTAATTCAACATTTAATCCTAGTTTTCTGCATCTATCATTCAAATTTAAAAACGGGTTTCATAACTAGCTAGGATATACATTAAAAATTGTAAATTAACAACATAACGTATCTTGTCGTGTTGACATAGACGCTATGCGTGGCATCATGGGGCAAAGAGATAATTACCATTATCTAACCAGTGAATATTACACGTGTGTACTTATGGTGACCTATTAAGCAGGTTGAAAGCGGTGTTTATATGATAAAACACTTTATCACAGTCTAGTCAAGCAAGCGGATTGGGATGAATAGCACGAACACCTACAGATAATCATCATGCGTAATACACCGCAATCACCGCTGCAATTAATCACGTGACATGTAATTTGTCATTCATGGCAAATGTCGAAACCTAGAAATATAATTTAAAATGTCCCCTGTCGTCATTAGCCCAATAGCTATTAAGTTAGAATCTACATGCATTCGAATGTAAAATTACGAGTATCGTGTTAACACCCTCCCCACCCTCACCCCAACCACACCCCACCCACCGCCACTCCATAGAGAGCTTTTCTAGGCTGTGGAGGCAATACAAGCCCACATGATATTTGCATTGCATTGATTATCTGCCATACGTATTAGGACTCATTCTCATTTTGAAATACAACACGTAATGGTTTTGCGATGAAATGTCTTTTGGGACCATTTAATGTTTACGAAGCAGTGAAATAAGGACGGCGCACAGTACAGCTCATACAAAAATTAACACGTTTCCAAAACAAAAAGTGAAACATGTTAGACGTAGTTCAAATTTGAACCATATGTAACAAATATTTACACTTGAAGGGTACTGGCGAACTTTGAGATTATTCGAAGTATTCCTGGAACACATTTGTTTGCAAGATTTGTTATTTGCACGAATGTGAATGCGTTAATAACAGAAACGGGATGCATGAATGAATGATGAAATATTAACCTTAACGTGAACGCAATGGCCTTTAAGCTGACTAACTTATGCTAGTTTCCCAATCCAATAGCATTTGTTTAAATACATTTAGTGCAAAACGAAAAGGAATGTTCATACCAGCATAACATCGTCTATACGTTATACTCAACCAAGACACCGACTCTCAATTTTACAACACGCATGCAGGTCAGCTGACTAAGATAGGCAGCAACAGCTCCAAGTCCAATTATTTTCAAAATACATGACATTATATCATACATCATAAACTACGATACAACTAGGAAATAATCTAGAATGTTTCCCAACAAAACACTAACATGTTAATTGGTACATTTTTATCATGGTGTAAGAAATGTTATGTTAAATCTAATAGCGTTCAAAATATGCAACAATACGTTTTATTATTCCTTGGTGAAAATTCAAATTTATTTCTGAGCTGTACTGCACGTTAAGTATTTGTCCGCTTGTTTAAACCCACCATTATGCTCTATCGTAATTCAATTGACTTTAATCCAACAGGATTTTACCCTCAGCAGTATGTATTGAACATGTCGCACTATAGTGGAATATATAGACACGCATGCCTCATCAGATAATGGTGTATATTTCAGTATTTTTGGCGAATGTCACCATAAAATCCATGCCCAGGAAACATTGGAATTCATTGAACTCCTCGCCAGCAAAGCTCGTAGAGGATGGGCCTTACAAACTTGGTAAATGTTCTATATATTGGCATACTAGAAACAGGCTGGTACTCTGAACATCAAGAATATTCTGCAGAGCTAAAAACTGTCTGAGCACCAGAAAGAGTGATTGTACCTGCAGAAGTTTTAGCCATCTTTAGCTAAGATCCATCCACACTTCGTCCGTCTTGGGATTGATCCATGTACTCCCTGAATCTCAATTTCAAGAACGGTATGCAGTTAAGCTGTTGAATATTTTGAAACTAATTTGACTGGGTATTATTGCTGCCGTTAAATTAGTTTCAAAATATTCATCAACGTGTATCTTAACCCCTCTTGTGTCAACTTAATCCTTTAACTGACCAAAAAACAACATTGCAGTGGTCTTCACACATGGCTATTTGAAAGGCCTAGAGAAGAGTATTTTTTAATATTCTCCAGTAGAATGACTGGCTCGGTAACGGAGCCAGTCATTCTATCGGTAAATCTTCAAATATACTCTTCTCTCGGCCTGCAGATAGACACTGACTAAGTAAAAACTTAAAAATTGTCTTTACCATTACCCTTTAATGATCAAAGATTCAGTAGTAAGTTTACAAAAATAGTCTTCTAAAATTAAAATGTCTTGAAAAATATTGA
Source organism: Chaetoderma sp. LZ-2023a (assembly GCA_034401795.1). Classification (NCBI taxonomy): domain Eukaryota; kingdom Metazoa; phylum Mollusca; class Caudofoveata; order Chaetodermatida; family Chaetodermatidae; genus Chaetoderma; species Chaetoderma sp. LZ-2023a. Next base: position 70,884,975 of record CM067363.1, on the reverse strand, counting down.
CCATTAATATGTTTAATGTACCTTTCCGGTTTTAGCTATGCCCCGCCCATCTCTAGTTAAGCTCCACCCACGCCTCGCTCGTGTTGGGATCGATCGATTTGCGAACACCCTGACCATCACTTTCCAAAAAAACTACACAGGTGAGCAGTTGAAAATTTTGAAACTAATTTGACTGGGTGCTGTTGCTGCCTAAGATAACAGCATGTTTATTAAATAACAAAGAATTACAAAGACATACAATTCATACAACGTGTCGGACCATTTGCGATTTGGTGACGGTCTATATGAAACCATTTGTGACGTAATGATTATGACGTCATCATACACGCACTGAGCTGATTATGACGGCATACGAGGTCTGATGATGAATGGGTACTCTGGAAAGGTGAATTGAGATATCAAGTAGTATTTTGAGCACTTTGAGGCCTTGTTAACACAAGAGTGTTTAACTAGTAAAGACGTACAATTTGTACCACAACGCTTTGGAGCTAATGATTCGAGTGGCAGCTTGTCGAACACACCAGCATTCAGAGACATGGTCTATCTTTTAAAACGAATACTGCCCGCTTAGATTAATGTGATAATGACATAAATTAAGCATATATCCATAGCTAGAGCCCAATATAATAGTCTGGTACACAAGAATAGCATTACCGTTTGATAGTTTTCTGCGCAACAGAAATGGTTTCTGACTATTTGATAAATCTCCTATATTAAGTCTCGTCATGAGGATGTGCACGTGGTATGATGATAGCGGTACAAATCGTGCAATTTATTAAGAGAAATGTATATTCAGAACATTTTCAATGCTGATATTACAGTATTTCAAAGCCTATTCATAAGAACGTCGATCTTTCAGACAAATTGTATAAAAATTTCTGATTGAATTAGACTGTTTGACATGGAGCATGTTGTGGAATTTGAGCTGTGAATGGGTTAATGAGTAATACCATCATAGTATTTAATAACTTCTCTCCTAAATACTTATATCACTATTCAAAAGCAGTACCATATATATATTTCCATCAGCTATATTTAGCATGCACTAGGGCATTGCTTAGCCTTCAAAGACCATTCAAACAATATCAAAGGATTTGGTAAAATGACATTTTGCGAAATACAGATATGGCAACACCAGCCTCCAGTTAAAGTAATTTCAAAATATACCATATGTTACCTGAATTTATTCACGATTTTCGCTTTCTTTAATTTACCATCACAGAATGTGAAGATTTGAAATGGAGTTACGATAAATCCAATCTCTACATAAAGTCTTGATCCGCTAACTGTGCATGCCCATTTTGGCAAAAGTAATTATTAGACCAAATATAACTAAACATAAGGAAGAGATAATTTGGTAGTAGCCAGCTTCTATTTTCAAGAAGATTATTTCATAGAATCATTCTGCAAAGGTGAGTCATAAAGAAAGTAATTAATATTATTTATTAATTAAATGATTCAATGACGCGAATGGCTGCGTATGGACAATGGTCGATTCAGAGTCTGTCTCAGTTTCTCTTTCAACTAGACAGTAGATGGGACTAAATCGGGAAAGAACTTTACTAAGCGTACAACCCTGTATGATATCTAATAATTTGTCATTTGCAGACTATCGCTGGGGTGTGTGTGACATTTTTAATGGTTTCACAAAACAATCACAATTGGTTACTAGGCATTAATAATTTCGTGGTGCTAGGCAACACCATGGCAACGTGGTTGGCCAGTATTTGATGGCATTACATCCTATAGCTGTACAACAACATGTTTTCTCAATTACAACGTACCCGACCCGTCATGAGTAAAAGGTTCTAATAGCGAAATAATTAAAAATGTTTTACTAGCTCTTTACTCCCTATGGTCATACGCAGCAACGGCACACTTTGAGCCTAAATGACACACCGCAAAAAAGAAAGACACGTATTCTGTTGAATATTTTAAGCTAAGCTGACTGGGAGCAGTTGTTGCCCATGTCAGCAACAGCTCCTATCCAAATCAGCTTAGAATATATAACAGCTTGCAGTATTATATTCGTCCTGCCATAAAGATTCTGGCATGTCGTGCTCCAACGGATAAATGGACATGCGTGATTATATTGCTCACACTAAAATGGATAAACAAGCAATGGCATGATAACTGAGCGCTCATTCGTCACTGTCTAATTATTGTGTATGGTTTATTATAAATCATGCAGAGATATCCTAGGAAATACTCTGTGGAATTGCATTCTAATACTGTAATAGATGTCCAAGACATGTCAATCATTGACGGTATGCGGTATGCGGGTGGGGTGGGGGGGGTGGTGGGGTGGTGGTGATATACTGATGAAATGAAAGCACACACTATTGTCCAAATATGGTTATGTTTGCCAAGGTAATATTCACGATCTATCAAGTGGGAATAAAGACACTCATTTGGAAGCATCATCATCATCATCACCATCATCATCATCATCATCATCATCATCAGCAGCAGCAGCAGCAGCAGCAGCAGCAGCAGCAGCATATATCTGTCATATATTGCACATATATAAAATGAGAATTTTAGTAAAACATCGTCGTCGTCGTCTCCGGCGTGGGCCGCATACACTTCCACCTTCATCGGCGGCGTCACCGGCGGAACGCCGGTGGCGGTGTTGAATTGGACCCCTGTCTTTTCAACATTCTGCTATTATTGCGTACCATTGCTTACTTGTCTCATCGCGCCGAAAACATTGGTCACAACTTAGTAATGCTGTGGTATGTAAATGCTACGTTGGCAAGATACTGTTTAGGACCGGAAATGTTATACGAAGCATCAAGATTGATTAACAAGTTGCTAAATCTCAATATAATGGATGTATCAGATCTGTCAGTCAAATATATGACGTCAGTGAGCAATTACGTCATATGTAATATGACGTCACAATCACACCGCGTAGTGAGTGGTGTATCTAAATCAGCCATGAACATCGAATTGTCTATCAGTTGTACGACTTGTATGTTTTCACCATTTAATAAACATGCTGTTGAATATTTTGAAACATATTTGACTGGGGGCTATCGCTGCAGTAGACAGCAATAGCTCAGTAAAATTAGTTTTAAAATATTCAACAGGTTAGCTGTATAGTTACCATTAAATTGGGATTCTTGGAATTCAGGATTCAAAGTAGGGCTTCTATGAATCGATCCCAACACGCATAAAGCATGGGCGGAGCTTAGCTAGAGATGGGCGGGGCATAGTTACACGTGGATTCACTCATTCTTGTGATGCAGGCCCATGCAATGGAGCTTTCCATTGTTATCTATGCCCCGCCCATCACTAGCTAAGCTCCACCCAAAACTCGCCGTGTTGGAATTGATCGATCCCCAAATGCCGTAGCTATCAATTTCCTGAAAACTATACAGGGAAGCTGTAGAATAGTTTGTAACTAATTTGACTGGGTGCCGTTGCTGCCTATATTTATTAAATAGTAAAAGCAAACAATTTGTACAACAACGCATAGACCGTCTTCAAATAATGCAATGGCCTTTAAGCTGAATAACTTATGCTAGTTTCCCAATCCAATAGCATTTGTTTAAATACATTTAGTGCAAAACGAAAAGGAATGTTCATACCAGCATAACATCGTCTATACGTTATACTCAACCAAGACACCGACTCTCAACTTTACAACACGCATGCAGGTCAGCTGACTAAGATAGGCAGCAACAGCTCCAAGTCCAATTATTTTCAAAATACATGACATTATATCATACATCATAAACTACGATACAACTAGGAAATAATCTAGAATGTTTCCCAACAAAACACTAACATGTTAATTGGTACATTTTGATCATGGTGTAAGAAATGTTATGTTAAATCTAATAGCGTTCAAAATATGCAACAATACGTTTTATTATTCCTTGGTGAAAATTCAAATTTATTTCTGAGCTGTACTGCACGTTAAGTATTTGTCCGCTTGTTTTAACCCGCCATTATGCTCTATCGTAATTCAATTGACTTTAATCCAACATGATTTTACCCTCAGCAGTATGCATTGAACATGTCGCACTATAGTGGAATATATAGACACGCATGCCTCATCAGATAATGGTGTATATTTCAGTATTTTTGGCGAATGTCACCATAAAATCCATGCCCAGGAAACATTGGAATTCATTGAACTCCTCGCCAGAAAAAGCTCGTAGAGGATGGGCCTTACAAACTTGGTAAATGTTCTATATATTGGCATACTAGAAACAGGCTGGTACTCTGAACATCAAGAATATTCTGCAGAGCTAAAAACTGTCTGAGCACCAGAAAGAGTGATTGTACCTGCAGAAGTTTTAGCCATCTTTAGCTAAGATCCATCCACACTTCGTCCGTCTTGGGATTGATCCATGTACTCCCTGAATCTCAATTTCAAGAACGGTATGCAGTTAAGCTGTTGAATATTTTGAAACTAATTTGACTGGGTATTATTGCTGCCGTTAAATTAGTTTCAAAATATTCATCAACGTGTATCTTAACCCCTCTTGTGTCAACTTAATCCTTTAACTGACCAAAAAACAACATTGCAGTGGTCTTCACACATGGCTATTTGAAAGGACTAGAGAAGAGTATTTTTTAATATTCTCCAGTAGAATGACTGGCTCGGTAACGGAGCCAGTCATTCTATCGGTAAATCTTCAAATATACTCTTCTCTCGGCCCGCAGATAGACACTGACTAAGTAAAAACTTAAAAATTGTCTTTACCATTACCCTTTAATGATCAAAGATTCAGTAGTAAGTTTACAAAAATAGTCTTCTAAAATTAAAATGTCTTGAAAAATATTGACCATTAATATGTTTAATGTACCTTTCCGGTTTTAGCTATGCCCCGCCAATATCTAGTTAAGCTCCACCCACGCCTCGCTCGTGTTGGGATCGATCGATTTGCGAACACCCTGACCATCACTTTCCAAAAAAACTACACAGGTGAGCAGTTGAAAATTTTGAAACTAATTTGACTGGGTGCTGTTGCTGCCTAAGATAACAGCATGTTTATTAAATAACAAAGAATTACAAAGACATACAATTCATACAACGTGTCGGACCATTTGCGATTTGGTGACGGTCTATATGAAACCATTTGTGACGTAATCATTATGACGTCATCATACACGCACTGAGCTGATTATGACGGCATACGAGGTCTGATGATGAATGGGTACTCTGGAAAGGTGAATTGAGATATCAAGTAGTATTTTGAGCACTTTGAGGCCTTGTTAACACAAGAGTGTTTAACTAGTAAAGACGTACAATTTGTACAACAACGCTTTGGAGCTAATGATTCGAGTGGCAGCTTGTCGAACACACCAGCATTCAGAGACATGGTCTATCTTTTAAAACGAATACTGCCCGCTTAGATTAATGTGATAATGACATAAATTAAGCATATATCCATAGCTAGAGCCCAATATAATAGTCTGGTACACAAGAATAGCATTACCGTTTGATAGTTTTCTGCGCAACAGAAATGGTTTCTGACTATTTGATAAATCTCCTATATTAAGTCTCGTCATGAGGATGTGCACGTAGTATGATGATAGCGGTACTTTTCGTGCAATTTATTAAGAGAAATGTATATTCAGAACATTTTCAATGCTGATATTACAGTATTTCAAAGCCTATTCATAAGAACGTCGATCTTTCAGACAAATTGTATAAAAATTTCTGATTGAATTAGACTGTTTGACATGGAGCATGTTGTGGAATTTGAGCTGTGAATGGGTTAATGAGTAATACCATCATAGTATTTAATAACTTCTCTCCTAAATACTTATATCACTATTCAAAAGCAGTACCATATATATATTTCCATCAGCTATATTTAGCATGCACTAGGGCATTGCTTAGCCTTCAAAGACCATTCAAACAACATCAAAGGATTTGGTAAAATGACATTTTGCGAAATACACATATGGCAACACCAGCCTCCAGTTAAAGTAATTTCAAAATATACCATATGTTACCTGAATTTATTCACGATTTTCGCTTTCTTTAATTTACCATCACAGAATGTGAAGATTTGAAATGGAGTTACGATAAATCCAATGTCTACATAAAGTCTTGATCCGCTAACTGTGCATGCCCATTTTGGCAAAAGTAATTATTAGACCAAATATAACTAAACATAAGGAAGAGATAATTTGGTAGTAGCCAGCTTCTATTTTCAAGAAGATTATTTCATAGAATCATTCTGCAAAGGTGAGTCATAAAGAAAGTAATTAATATTATTTATTAATTAAATGATTCAATGACGCGAATGGCTGCGTATGGACAATGGTCGATTCAGAGTCTGTCTCAGTTTCTCTTTCAACTAGACAGTAGATGGGACTAAATCGGGAAAGAACTTTACTAAGCGTACAACCCTGTATGATATCTAATAATTTGTCATTTGCAGACTATCGCTGGGGTGTGTGTGACATTTTTAATGGTTTCACAAAACAATCACAATTGGTTACTAGGCATTAATAATTTCGTGGTGCTAGGCAACACCATGGCAACGTGGTTGGCCAGTATTTGATGGCATTACATCCTATAGCTGTACAACAACATGTTTTCTCAATTACAACGTACCCGACCCGTCATGAGTAAAAGGTTCTAATAGCGAAATAATTAAAAATGTTTTACTAGCTCTTTACTCCCTATGGTCATACGCAGCAACGGCACACTTTGAGCCTAAATGACACACCGCAAAAAAGAAAGACACGTATTCTGTTGAATATTTTTAAGCTAAGCTGACTGGGAGCAGTTGTTGCCCATGTCAGCAACAGCTCCTATCCAAATCAGCTTAGAATATATAACAGCTTGCAGTATTATATTCGTCCTGCCATAAAGATTCTGGCATGTCGTGCTCCAACGGATAAATGGACATGTGTGATTATATTGCTCACACTAAAATGGATAAACAAGCAATGGCATGATAACTGAGCGCTCATTCGTCACTGTCTAATTATTGTGTATGGTTTATTATAAATCATGCAGAGATATCCTAGGAAATACTCTGTGGAATTGCATTCTAATACTGTAATAGATGTCCAAGACATGTCAATCATTGACGGTATGCGGTATGCGGGTGGGGTGGGGGGTGTGGTGGTGGGGTGGTGGTGACATACTGATGAAATGAAAGCACACACTATTGTCCAAATATGGTTATGTTTGCCAAGGTAATATTCACGATCTATCAAGTGGGAATAAAGACACTCATTTGGAAGCATCATCATCATCATCACCATCATCATCATCATCATCAGCAGCAGCAGCAGCAGCAGCACCAGCAGCAGCATATATCTGTCATATATTGCACATATATAAAATGAGAATTTTAGTAAAACATCGTCGTCGTCGTCTCCGGCGTGGGCCGCATACACTTCCACCTTCATCGGCGGCGTCACCGGCGGAACGCCGGTAGCGGTGTTGAATTGGACCCCTGTCTTTTCAACATTCTGCTATTATTGCGTACCATTGCTTACTTGTCTCATCGCGCCGAAAACATTGGTCACAACTTAGTAATGCTGTGGTATGTAAATGCTACGTTGGCAAGATACTGTTTAGGACCGGAAATGTTATACGAAGCATCAAGATTGATTAACAAGTTGCTAAATCTCAATATAATGGATGTATCAGATCTGTCAGTCAAATATATGACGTCAGTGAGCAATTACGTCATATGTAATATGACGTCACAATCACACCGCGTAGTGAGTGGTGTATCTAAATCAGCCATGAACATCGAATTGTCTATCAGTTGTACGACTTGTATGTTTTCACCATTTAATAAACATGCTGTTGAATATTTTGAAACATATTTGACTGGGGGCTATCGCTGCAGTAGACAGCAACAGCTCAGTAAAATTAGTTTTAAAATATTCAACAGGTTAGCTGTATAGTTACCATTAAATTGGGATTCTTGGAATTCAGGATTCAAAGTAGGGCTTCTATGAATCGATCCCAACACGCATAAAGCATGGGCGGAGCTTAGCTAGAGATGGGCGGGGCATAGTTACACGTGGATTCACTCATTCTTGTGATGCAGGCCCATGCAATGGAGCTTTCCATTGTTATCTATGCCCCGCCCATCACTAGCTAAGCTCCACCCAAAACTCGCCGTGTTGGAATTGATCGATCCCCAAATGCCGTAGCTATCAATTTCCTGAAAACTATACAGGGAAGCTGTAGAATAGTTTGTAACTAATTTGACTGGGTGCCGTTGCTGCCTATATTTATTAAATAGTAAAAGCAAACAATTTGTACAACAACGCATAGACCGTCTTCAAATATGCGTTCGTGACGTATTTATCGACGTCATTCATGACGTGATTCATAATGATGTCATTGTACACATCACGCTGTTCATTATGACGTCATATGATGGGTGGGTATTCTAGAAAGGTAAATTGAATCACATCAGGGTGTACATTTGAGGGATGAATGGGCCTTCCAGTTTTAACTATGCTCCGCCCATGTCTAGTTAAGCTCCACCCACACCTCGTTCATGTTGGGATCGATCGATTGCTGAACTCCTTGACTATCAATTTCCAGAAACTATGCAGGTAAGCTAAAGCAGCAACAGCGTCCAGTCAAATTAGTTTCAAAATATAATCAACAGCATTAAATAGTAAAACATACAATGCGGACAACGTGTGCGATTATTAAGTGTTAAAGACGTCATTCGTGACGTCTTTATTTTAAACATATGTTATTGTCAATTAATAACAATGGGATTGAGCCACACGTCAAACTGACTTAGATTCGAATATTTCCCTACAAGACCATAAAATGCGGTATGTTAAAATTTTACATAATCATTTTACAATAAAATGCCATTTGATATTTACATATATACATTAACATTATTTATGCTTACAATTTTTCAATAACAATAATACCAAGAATAGTGAAACTAATAATTTAAAATTGAAACGTCCGTCAAGTTAATCAATTGTATGTCTTTGAGAGATTTACAATTTAGTAAACACGCTGTTAAATAGTTTGAAAGAAAAGGATCAATGACAATCAGTCAAACTAACCTCACCATATTCAATAACACTCACGTATACTTATCTCGAAATTGTGATTCTGGGAATGCATGCTTCCGATTGCAACATACGTAAATGCTGGTTGTGCTTATTTAGAAACGTGCGGGGCATAACTAGAGAGCCTCCATTATCGCCACATAACGCTGGTACATTAACTCATACACTAGATACCCACTAGTTGTATCGCACCATCATACGTTAGTATCAACATGTGCTTTGTGTTAACTAACCTCTATTAAGATGATCATAACGTCATCACACACGTCACTTAGTCGATTATGATGTCATATGACGTCATATGATGGATGTATAAACTTGGAAAGGCCCATTGCCCAATGAGCATTAGATTGATTAGATTAAATAATTACATTTTTCTTGCAAATCATGCTTACCATACATATTTTTGAAATTCGCCATCAGGATCCAAGACAACCGAGTTACTGCTGCGCTGTCAGCTATTAACAGAGGTTGCTTGCGAAAATGGCACGGTTATAAACTTCTACTGACTACAACAGCCAAAGAATGGTCCAACATTCGCTATGCCAAGGACACCATTGAAGTCAATATATGTAACTCAACGTGTCTGAAGAATACAAAATAGAATATCTCTGTTTGATACGCGTCATCTAATGCCTGACATACGTATCAGGACCAAACTAGTCGGCAACCAGTTGTACGTAGTTATAAAGGCTTTATTGAGTGGTTGCAATGTGTAAGGAGTTTAGTTATTTAATGTAGGCTGGGAAAAAAATTCGTTGGCGACTTGTCGGCAACCAGTTGCTCAGTGTAAACATGTTTAATGTGTACGACTAGTTGGCGACTAGTCGCCGAACCAGTCCTTATATGTACATTTGCCAGTTGTGAGTTGCATGGAGTTGTTTATTTATTCACCAATCAAAAGAGACGATTCAGTCACGTCCTTTTGCAGGATACAGATACCAAGCAAACCGCGTCTTTATTATTTTTTAAATAGCCAATAGCAACATCATCCATACACATATATTTTATAAACTGCGCGGGTCGAGTCAAATATCTATAATGAGCTCTTGGATTTTAGAAATAGTGATCTCGTAATAGATGTTCAAATGTCTTTCTTAATTTGATTTGGTAGTTTCTTGAAGTGGTCTCTTACGCTAGGCGGGCATTTAATAGATGCGCGCTTCTTTCTCTTTCAACATGTTGCCTGTTGAAGCAGAACTGCACAAACTAGACCCCTATATCCAAAGCTTTCCTCTCGCACTGTGGAGTAAGCGTCATAGTCTCGTGAATTCTCACCAAAAACGCATCCAAAGCCTAGTTAGAAAGTCGTTATATACATGCTCATATGCAACTGGTCGTTGTGACTACTTGGGCAAACATCGTTATATGTACGCACATACACAACTTTGGTGCTGGGGCTAGTGAACAACTAGTCGCGATATGTACGCCAGCCAGATGGCATCATTTCTTATATGGTGTCAACATATCTTGATTTAAAAAGGTCCAGATAAGCCTAAACGAGGTCGCAATACCTAAGAATATTTGTAAATGAACACCCCGCACTCAGACGCACGCACGTGAAATCAACTATACTGATCAATATTTACATAGAAATACTACCGTTTCTATTAGAAAGTCATGTCGTACAAAACCATGCCATCAATATTTGAGTAATTCACGCCTTCGAGGCGTTGGGCGAGTCCTGGGTAATGGCGGGAATGGACAATTCACCTTCCATCCAGCATATGACCTCGTACGACGTCATAATCAGCTCGGCGCGTGTATGATGGCGTCAAAATCACTACGTCACAAAGGGTTCCATATTGGCCGTTATAAAATCTCAAACAGTCCGACACGGTGTATGAATTGTGTCTTTGTAATTCTTTGCTATTTAATAAACATACTGTTGAATATTTTGAAACTAATTTGACTAAGCCAGCAACAGCACCCTGTCAAATTAGTTTCAAAATATTCAACAGTTTACCTGTGTAGTTTTTTGGAAATTGATAGTCGGGGTGTTCAGAGATCGATCGATCACAACACGAGCGAGGTGTGGGTGGAGCTTAGCTAGAGATGGGTGGGGCATGGCTAAAAGTGGAAAGGTCCAGTATGTCTCAATCTGAAACGGAGGGGATGCATTATTAACAGCTCTGGTAACGGATGAAGGGGTTGCATTTACAGATACGTTGCTGCCGTGTCACATCTCGTGGCAGGATAGACATTAAGATGTCAGTTAAAGCTCAGTTTACTGCTTCACAAAGATTTCCAATATTCCAAGTCTATTCATATTAAATATGCAGCCCTATATACAGCTTTTAGTTTGTTCACTATAAATATCTGATTCTAATAAGTTATCCAAATTTGTAAGCCATCCTGCGCATCGCAACTATAGTGGAATCATTTTCAAATTGTATTCTCACTGTATGCCGAAGAAAAGAAGATAACGAAGAAGAAGAAGAAGAAGAAGAAGAAGAAGATGATGATGATGATGATGATAAAGAAGAATAAGAAGAAGAAAATAGAAGAAGAGGAAGAATATGAAAATGAAGAAGAAGTAGAAGAAGATGCTGGTATAGATGGAAAGATATAGATTTTCCGTTGACAGCTCTTGAGGATCTTCTGAATAATCGAAACATTCTTGGGACTTGAGAATATGTGGTGTGTATGAATATGTTAAGGAATTGAAAAAAAATCCTGGTTAAAACAATAAGATTAATGAAAATACCATGTTGTTTAATCATAACATTGTATAAAATAATCACATTTGTATTACTGTAGTAACGTTTTATCTGTCAAGCCGGTGAAAATCGTCCAGAAAATATCCATTTGCAGACCGAAAGAGGAATATCTTTTTCAAATTTTCTCACTGAATAACTGGCTGGATAACCGAACCCGTCATTCCAATAGTAAATTTTCAAAAATAAATGTCTTTTGGTCTGCAAATGGACATTTACTATGAGAAGATTGACATTTTCATGATAACATTTTGGGCTTAAAGATTTTAAATTTTTATTTAAAATCGGAATTGATTTCTGAAAAGTCTTCATTCTAACATAACATCGCTCAACACGTTGATCCCTAAAGTCCCAGGATCTCAAAATCATGAAAAGCATATGTTGCATGTATGAGGTAACAAATGCTCGTAGGTAAATTAGTTTCAAAATAATCAACAAAATACTTCATAAATAAAAGACTATGTTTCTTATTAGATATTTGGGTCAATTAATGGAGAGATCCGATCTGTCACTCACTGACGTTACAATAAAAATGCGTGATGAATGACCTATGTAGCTCCGC
>CM067363.1:70820154-70867654 GCA_034401795.1 Chaetoderma sp. LZ-2023a | reverse complement strand
CAGTACGCGAGGTTATACTATACAGCAACATTATATCTGCATCACTATTACCCCAGCATCAATTTTACACTGAGGTCACGGTTCATGCTCACATTGCTCGAGCCCGACATGTGATCGACTAAACTGGCTATTCTAGCTCGATAGGATAGGTTAAAGTAGTTAGGGACATTCTCACCATAAGAGACATTTTGTGTATGTGCCTTTAACGGCTGTAGCAGATAGTAACACCGCACACCAGCTAGATTGCATAAATTGGCCAAATACCTTAGGGCCTCTTATTAATATCGAGTGAGTGTCTCTTTCTATGCTCTCCAGTCACAAGGTTTAATAATTGTCTGGACTCCCCATCGACACGTTGGCATGATCCGACTCTCGGATTTCCGAGTGGTGAAGACCAAAATGTCGATTTTGCATACATCCCCACCTGTATCTTCTGATACCAGTTAGTTTAGATAACCCCGCCAATGAAGGAAGCACTGCGAAAAGATACATATTATGTAAAACCAGCCTGCAGTGCAACTCTGGGCATTCTCAAACTTAACCCTAACGACAGAAAAACGTTAGTTCCACAACACACGGGTGACGGACCGGGCGCAGATCTCCATCCAAGTCTGTACAGCGACTGGGTGCAGTCTTGGAACCCACCACACCCTCACGGGATGGTCAGTAGGGATGGATATCTGCCTCTTATTCCCTGCCATAAAATACTCATGCGCTTTCTAAATTGCTTATGTGAATAGTAACTTGTCTTAGTGATGTTATATGTGGTTGCATGGTGATATGTAACCGGATCGTTATATGATTCTGAAACTGTCACTCCGTGACATATCTGCATGCTTCCTTTCTGAGGGAGATACTATGTGGGGTGACCTTCGGGAAACCAGGCGTCTTTGCCAGTTAAACTCATGTGTCAAAAGATAGGTAGGAATCCCTACCACTTGCGGCCAAAGCTTGGAAGTGAATCTAACAACTAAATGGTAGGTTAGAATTTAGCAGAATACCCGCATAAATAATGCAGCAACTACCAACACAGTATCTTTGGACCTACATAAGATGATGGACTTTGAATTCTTCGAAAATCATTCGCCCCTTCTTCACGTAACCCAGTGTGAATCACAATTAATCACAATTAATTATAACTTCACTAGGTTGACACACACTACACATAGCTTTTTGGTGTGAACAAGAGAGTGGCCCTGTTTGCCAACTCTCTTCCTCCGCTTCAGCGTTGAAGGCATTTTCCTGTGATAGAGGCCCGCGCGAGACACTTCCCTCTTGGAACAATATTATTTTGTTAGTGGTATAATGGCTTATATTAAACTATATAAGTGGCCTCGTTAGGACGCTCCCTTGCAGGGATACCTCTTGGATATTTACGGATCTGTGAGTTACCTCTGACGAGCCCACGTAAACAAGACACCAACTTGGTTCTATGTACTGCATATTTTCTCTCGTCTACTAGCAAACGAGTACCATTGTTTGTTTAGTGATATATTTTTGATTTATTATCATGCCCAGACCACTAAATTAAGCTATGGACCGTCATACCGGTGACACCAATAGTTGGGATCAGACAGTGAGGTTCAATCTCAGCGCAATGGTTGCACAGCCCCACTGGCACGTTATCGTTCCACCGGCTCTAGAAGCCGATCTTTGTACCTTCCGGAGAGTCGTGATACAGGATCCGTAACCCCGAGAACCATAACTAACCAGCTCTCCTGCACATCCTGTACATTCCGTGCAACGGAGCAGGGCAACATAGCGGACCAGCACGTATCCCCGCGAGCTACACATGGCGCCCGATGTGGGGCTCAAACGAGAAGTGAACCCACACCGTCAAAATGATCTTAGCGTCAAGGACGTTTATCCGCTTCCTCAGATAGATCAGGCCTTAAATTCCTTGTCCGGAGCCAAGTGGTTTTGTACCCTTGACTTAGCTAGTGGGTTCTGGCAGGTAGCCATGGATGAGGCTGACTGGGAGAAGGCCGCGTTTGTGTGTAGAGACGGGATTTTCCGGTTCCGCAAGATGCCCTACAGATTGTGCAACGCTTCTGGAATGTTCGAGTGTCTCATTGAGCAGGTATTAACTATCCTGCAATGGGAGATTTGTCTCTGTTACATCGACGACGTAATGTAATCATCCATCTCCATCCCCATAAGCAGCAACACATGAGGACGGGAGCAGAGAGGGAGGGATGGAGAGGGAGGAAGAGAAGGAAAATGGTGGGAGTAGGAGGATGAGCAGATGAGGAGGAAGGGTGGAGGTGATGATCGGAATGTGAAACGATCCCCATAAGCAGCAACAACCTCAGTCAAAGTGTTCTCAAAATATTTGGCGAAACTGGCTCGTAATTGTTTGAAAAAATAATCAATTAGACCACAGTGAACGTCGGTGCTGGTATGGGTATCAGCAACCGTAACTCACATTATTATCAAAATGTATAGTATGGTTCACTAATATTATATAATATAGTACTTCATACAATTCAGCACAAAGATGGATGCCTTTATATGATGTCTATTCAGCAAAGTATTTTCAAGCATTGCTTTTCCAACGACGGTCGTGTCACATCGTGGCGGTGTGACCGGGTGGAGCTGGAAATAAACAAATAACTACGACAGTGTACGATTTCACAAGACGTTGAGTTGCGTCTGATCAGGAATCTTCGTATTGGTGTGGCCTTGGATTTAAAAAACCACAGGCCGCACAAATGTCCACATAAAATAGCAAATAATAACAAATATAGGTGACCGGTCCAGAATATCTCTAGAGAAAACAGTATGCAGTAATAATACATCGAGACCTTACGTTAACAAATAAAATATTTATATCTACCAGGGAATGTCTGTTTAATCAAATCACAAATTACTTATTAATCCTAATCCGATCGATGTCAAAAGTAAATTTATATGTGAAGCCTAAATAATATAAGTTTATCTGGTGTACGTTTTGAAAACACAATTAAACGCTATTTCACGATTTCTATCAGAAAGAACCCCTGTGGTCAATCGAAAACTTAAAAATGCAGAATGACAATTGATCCGAGCAGGGGTTTATTTAAAATATGGAAGGATTTCATTCATTCATTCATTCATTCATTCATTCATTCATTCATTCATTCATTCATTCATTCATTCATTCATGCATTCATTCATTCATTCGTGCAATTATTCATTCATCCATTCATCCGCCCGTCCGTCCGTCCGTACCTCCATCTATCCATTCGTCCGTCCGTCTGTCCATCCAGCCATCCGTCCATCCATCCATCCACCGAAATATCCACCCACCCATCTATCATTCATTCACTAGTTCATGCATCTATCCACTCATCCACCATCTCGCCCACCAACCCACCCCTCCGACCCACACATCATCCATCCATCCAGCCAGCCAGCTATTCATTCATTTATTCGTTCCCAACTTGAGAAATTACAACTAACACGACTCGTTTTATGTCATGCTATATATGCATAGCCCGCAATGATCAATATCAGCATATTTGACGCTGTATGCCTCAGCCTTTGGTAGCGAATAGCCATGAACACATGCTCCCATTCTTGGCACCAGACCATTCGCTATAATGACAACATAAAACGTGTATTGGCACGAGTGTGGAATGACTATGGCCAGTTCCTTTATGCAGTGATGCCCACTAATCGGGTAATATAACACGAACCGTCTCTAATTGGACCGTTTGCCCAGGGGAACGACGAATGTATCAGACCTGGATGAGCATTGTGATAGCCCCATCAAAACTAGTTATAAATTCCATTGATTTGTGTGTTGGTCTCAATTTAATAGTTATATATTTGAATTGTTGATAAATCAGCTGCCTTACCCATTTGAACACAAAGATCTTAAAATCTCAATTTTAGGAAAAACATTTTAATATTTCAAAGTCAGATTAACATACGCTGTAAGTGGACAGCGATAGCTTCCGTCAAATAATCTTTGAAACATTTAATCGATTCTGTCTTAAATTGCAAGTCATGTTTTGCACTCGATCATTCTTGTTCAGCAGTTCTATAACATAAAACACATAAAACACATACTGTGTCCATTTGCAGGGTGAGAGAAGAGTATTTTTGAAAATGTACCACTAGAATGACTGGCTCGGTTACCGAGACAGTCATTCTAGTGGTAAATTTAAAAAAAAAATACTTACCACTAGAATCGTGGGTTCGGTTACCGAGCCAGTCATTCTGGCGGTAAATATTAAAAAGCATTCTCCTCTAGCCCTTTCAGATAGCCATGTCCGAAGACCACAGCGACGTTGTTTTTGGTCAGTTTGACCATTACAGGGTGAAGTTGACACAAGAGATGGTAAACCCTGGTGCCCATTCGCAAACCTGTTTCTATACCATTGTAGCATAGAATCCTACTGATTTACAGATCATTTGCAGATATTAGAACGCCATTCCCCTAACTCAATGTGCAGAATATCGTTGCTGGCTGGTAAAAGGAACCATAAACGACTGAAATGCATTCAGTTACTAGGTTTCGCTTTCTGGTGATCAATGATTTCAATAATATTATGAGCTTAGTACTTCATATAAACTGCTTAATGTGTATTATATCTTAAAAAAGTAAGGCAGTTTGCGCTTCCAATGGCACGTGTACCAGCCAGCAGATAGGTGAGCAATGCATTGTGGGGAGGTATTTTAACAAAATTACGCCAATGCGGGAAATGCCTCTTCGGGAAGTATTTGGAATAACAACATTATGCATCATAGCGTGATTATATGTACATACGGGTAACCTGATTTACATATTGGTGAAAGGTGTGTTGGTATATATTATGCAATTAACAAATCTTATACCACATTCATATATATGCTTTTCTAAATAAAATGATGGATTCCTGGCAAATAATTAGCGATCTATGAATACCGGTCCAGAGTCACCACCTATAGAGCATGTGAATATGGTCCCCCCAGATAAAGCAATTATTGATCGACTATGACGTCACATATTTTATGACAGTTCCGATCTCTCCATTATTCAACCCAAAATATCAAATAAGAAAGAAAGGTTACGATTTATGAAGTATTAAGTTGATCATTTTGAAACTAATTTACCTAAATTCAGCAGCTTTCGAGTATGCTTCCCATGATATAGAAATACTGGGACGTTACGGATCAATGTGTTAAGCGATGCTATGTTAGAATGAAGGCTTTTCAGATATCATTTCCGCTTTATAATAAAACATTTTAAAACTCTTTAAGCCTCAAATGTGATCCAAAAAATTTAAATTTTCATATAAAAATGTACAAATGACCAAGAGAAGCTTATGTTTTAAATTTACTATTGGAATGTCTGGTTCTCTTATCGAACCAGTTATCCCAGTGAGAAAATTTGAAAAATTATATTTTCTTGGTCGCATTGACCCGCTTGACAGATAAAGCATTACTATAGTGATAACAGTTGGAATCTTTTATATGAAGTTTTGTTTAAACAGCATGATGTTTTCATTAATATAAATGTTTTAGCATACCTTCCAGGATGTATTTTCAAACAAACCGCATATTCTCAACCAGTCCCAAGAATGTGTCCATTGTTCATATAATCAGCAAGAGGTTACAAGGATAAATCTAGATATTTCCATCTATACCATCCGTTTCCTCTTCTTTTACTTCCACGTCTTCCTTTTCAGAATTATTAGTCCACAATGGTTGCGATGTACAGGATGGATTTACAATTTGAATAAATTATTAAAATCAGATAATTGCCGCTAACCCTTATCACGCTGATGCCAACATTCTAAGTTTTCAATTGAAATGTAATAATGAACATAGTCTTCATTTTTAAATAATTTTGTTGGACGATGTTTCTGTCGTTCAGCAAGATTGTTAAAAAGGTAAAGCACATTCTTTTCTGTTGACACAGTATAAGATAGAATATTGACATCAGAGTGTTAAGGGTTAAGAATTTATAAGCTGTTGGCTTAAAAGCGCACATTCACACCAGACTGCATGAAAATAAAATTATTCAATTTATTCTTTTAAAAGCTTAAATTGTGTACCTCAATGCAATGAAACCAAATAAATCTTAGCATATTATGATTTCATTCTGTATAAATTAATATACTTTTTAGCTGTATAGTCGAGTTAGGGAATAGTGTCTCTAATTCAATTCGATAATTAAAGGTGCATATTCACAGCAGAAAGGTTCAAAATAAAATTGTTAAAATTATATACTTTTAGACGCTTAAATTGTGTGCCCAGATGTAATGAAACGAAATAGATCTTAGCATATGATGTTTTCATTACGTCCAAATTAATTAAAATGAGCCCCTAATTCAAATTCACAACTAAACCTACGAAATTTATGTATGTGGAATGAAATCATCATATGTTAAGATTATTTCGTTTCATTACATTGAGGTACACATATAGGCTCTAAAAGTATATTATTTCAACCATCTTATTTTCAAGCGTTTAGGTGTGAATATGCACCTTTAAAAAAGTAAATTAATTTATACGTAAGGAAATAATCATATATAAAGATTTATTTCGTTTGCTTATATTGAGGTACATAATCTGCGCTTCTAAACGTATACAAAGTAATTAACTTTACTTTCCCGCATTCACATGTGAATGCGCACCTTTATATTATGTACTGGTTATACGCTCCTTTAGGCACGTGTTTAAGCTTTCAATCGTCGTGACTGCCACCGCATTGCTGGGAAGGCTTGTTCCAATAGAGGACTCCAGTTTACTTACACCCCGCCCATCTCTAGTCAAGCTCCACCCACACTCCGTACATGTGGAATCAATCGATCCCTGAAATCTCCAACAATTAATTTCCAGAAAGCTACACAGGTAGGTTGTTATATATTTTGAAACTAATTTAGTCTGGGTGCTGATGCTGCTTATATCAGCAACAGTGCCCAGTCAGATTAGTTTCAAAATATTCAACAGCTTGTTTATTAAAAGTAAAGACATACAATTCGTACAGCAACGCTTAGTCCGACATCAGTTATGCGTTCATAACGAATATATCTAGGTCAATAATGACGTAATTGATTATGACATCATTACACATCACCTAGTGGATTATGATGTTATATGATTGATGGATAAAACTGGAACAGTCCATTCCGGAGTGTTGTTGGGAAGAAGGAATGAAGCTTTGTATACGTTTCGGAACCCTGGAATACGGTACCACAGTCTGTGATGTATTCCGGTTCAACGTTGGCTGGTGACAATATGGTTGCCTAGCTGATATGTGAAGCATCAAGCTGAGCCTAACTGACATTTTAATCCCTATCCTGCCATGGACTGTGAAACGACGGCGACTTATCTGCAGATTTAACTCATTCTTCCTTTACCAGAGATGTTAATAATTCATCCTCTCCGTTTCAGATTGAGACATAATTGTCCATTTCCCGCCATTACCCCGGACTCGCACAGCGCCTAGAAGGCGTGAACTGCTCAAATATTAATGGCCGGTTTTTGTGCTGCGTGAAACACGAAAGGAAAACCCGCGTTGTATTCGTGTGACTCTTGATCAGTGTTGTTGACTGTATGCGCGTGCGAGTACGAGATCGTGCCCATTCATGAATATTATTAGATATTGTCACATCGTCTAGGCTTATCTGGGCCTTAATAAATCATGATATTTTTGCAACTTTAGCAAATGAATTCATCCAACTAGACGCACCAATCAGCTATATATGAGCGTACATATAACGACTTTCAAGCTACTCGTCCGGTAACTGCCTAATTCAACCAGCGGAAGTTATGTGTATTCACTGGGGTATGATTAGAAATTCACAGCGCGAGAGGAAAGCCTTGGATGTGGGGGTCTAGTATGTGCAGTTCTACTTAGACACGCAACATATTGAAAGAGAGAGAAGCGCATGTGCATTTCAATGACTGCTTCTTTTAAGTGACCACCTGACTTAAATGACCACTTCGTGCAATTACCAATTAAAATTATGCAAGATTACGAGACCACTGGTCTTAAGATACCGATTTTGACCCAGGCGTCTCATTTTAGATATTTGATTGGGCACATGCAGTTTAGAAAATATATGTGCATGGATAATCTAGCTATTGACTATTTAAAAATAATAAAGATACAGTTTGCTTGATGCTTGTATCCCGCAAACGGACATGGCCGAATCGTCTCTTTTGATTGGTGAATAAATAAACAACTCCATGCAACTCACAACTGGCCAGAGTACAGATAACGACTAGGCGCCACCTAGCTAGTCAATAACATTTGAACATCTTTAGTCTGCACAACTGGGTGGCGAGCAAAACTGTACTTTTCCAGCACACATTACACGACTCGACCCCGTACAACTTGCAACAACTCACTACACTTGTTACAACTGTTCATACAACCATAGTCGCCGACTAGTGAGGTCCTTATACGAGTCTAATGTGCCGTTAGGTAACCCGTTATTTGGCAGTTGTAAACAGCATGATCTTATCACCTTGTCATATTCGTAATCAACAAATCTTAATAGCTGACAGCACAGCAATAAATTGGATCATGATGACTAATCTCATATAATATTTATGGTAAGAATGTCTTGCAAGAAATATGTAATTATTCTATTATTAGAAAATCCAATCAAGCGAATACTAACCATTAGGCGCACATGGCTGGCTCTCTTATCTAGAACTAGTCTTATTCTTCAAAGAGAGAACTGTCAAATCTGCACCCTGGTCTGATTCAATTATATGGGCCTGCATCGCAAGAATGAGCGAATCCAGCTTTAACTATTCCCCGCCCATCTCTAGCTAAGCTCCGCCCATCCTTTGTGTATCTTATCATCGATTTATATACTTTGAATCCTGTATTCTCAGAATTCGAATTTCATAGTACCTATACGGCCAACTTGTCTACTGCAGCAACAGCGCCCAGTCAAATTAGTTTCAAAATATTCAATAGACACACAATTCGTACAACTGACGGACTATTAAATGTTTCTGGCGGATTTAGTCACGTGATTTATTACGCATTTTAATTACGAAGTCAGACTACATATGACGTAATTGATTATGACGCCATATACTTGACTGACAGGTCTGATTCATCCGTCACGTTGAGGTTTAGCAACTTGTTAATCAATCGTGATGCTTCGTAAAATGATATAACCTTCCAGTAATTCACACTATGTGGAATTTACGTAACACAGCATCAGCAAGTTGTGGGCAATGTTTTCTCGGCGATGGGAACATCCCACACCGTGCAATAATAGCACGATGTTGAAAAAGATTTCACCATCGCAAGCCATTGGCATTTCCCATACCCAGTAGATTACATGTTATTCACCTCCATGTCAAGGACATGGAATGCAGGATGATAGATATCCTCTATCCATAAGGCAAGCACAAATCTACCAGGGATCAAATTCTAGACTACCACCGGCGCCGTCCGCCGCTGCCGCCGCCGCCGATGGCGACGATGGTGGCGGAGGTGGACGCGACGACGATGATGGCGGAGGTGGACGTGGCGACGATGACTATGACAGCAACTATAACGGCGACTACTACGGATGCTTCTGCTGCTCCTGGTGCTGCTACTACTGCTGCTTGGGCTGCTTCTGCTGCTACTGCTGCCACTGCTGCTGCTGCCTCTGCTGCTGCTGCTGCTCCTGGTGCTGCTACTACTGCTGCTTGTGCTGCTTCTGCTGCTACTGCTGCTGCTTGTGCTGCTACTGCTCCTTGTGCTGCTACTGCTGCTACTGCTGCTACTGCTGCTGCTTGTGCTGCTACCGCTGCTACTGCTGCTGCTGTTGCCACTGCTGCTGCCTCTGCTGCCGCTGCTTCTGCCGCTGCTGCTGCTGCCTCTGCTGCTGCTGCTGCTTCTGATGCTGCTACTGCTGCTGTTGCTGCTGCTGCTACTGCTGCTGCTGCTTCTGCTGCGGCTGCTGCGGATGATGATGATGACGATGATGGTGATGATGATGATGATGATGATGATGTCGCTGCTGCTGCTTCTTCTGCGGCTGCTACTGCTGCTGCTTCTGCTGCTGCTGCTGCTACTGCTGCTGCTGCTGGTTGGTGTGCTGCTTCTGGTACTGCTGCTACTACTGCTGCTGCTGTTGTTGCTGCTGCGGATAATGATGATGATGATGATGATGATGTCGCTGCTGCTGCTTCTTCTGCGGCTGCTACTGCTGCTGCTTCTGCTGCTGCTGCTGCTACTGCTGCTGCTGCTGGTTGGTGTGCTGCTTCTGGTACTGCTGCTACTACTGCTGCTGCTGTTGTTGCTGCTGCGGATAATGATGATGATGATGATGATGATGATGATGATGATGATGATGATGATGATAATGATCATCATCATCATCATCATCATCATCATCCCAAGTGTGTGTGTGTGTGTGTGTGTGTGCGTGCGTGCGTGCGTGCGTGCGTGCGTGCGTGCGTGCGTGTGTGTGTGTGTGTGTGTGTGTGTTCCCACTTGATAGATCGTGATATTACCCTGACACTTATAACGCTATTTGGACAATAGCGTGTGCTCTCATTTCATCATTATAGCATCACATAATAAGGCATGCCGTCAATGAATGCCATTTCTTGATTTCTTGCAACTCTATCACAATATTGGACATGGAATTCCAGAGAGCAGTTCCCAGAATATCTCTGTATGATTTATAATAAAACATTCACAGAATAATTTGTCATTGACAACTGAGCACCCAGCTATCAGGCCATTCCGTGTTATCAGGCCATTCCGTGTTTTTCCATTTTGTACAATTTGTTCCATCCTGCTGCAAGTACGAGCAATTTAATCGTACACATCCATTTAACCATTTGAACAATGATGTGGCAGAAAGCGGTTATATATTCTACGCTGATTTGGCAATGAAGCTGTTACTGCCATGGCCAGAAACAGCTTCCAGTCCGATTAGCTTTAAAATATTTAACAGAATACTGGTCTCTATATTTTGCATTGTGTGATTTGGGCTTAAAGTCTGACTTTGCGACATATGACCATAGCGATCAAACAGCAAGTAAAACAGTTTTAATTTTTCCGCTATTAGAACCTATTATTCATTCAGCCTTCTTGTGTGACCTTAACACTGTATACGGTCATGCCAGACGAAATGGCTACTAGCGTGGCCTTGAACAATGCTCATTCACAGAGAAGAACATTTTTGAAATTGTACCACTCATTCTAGTTGGAAATTGTCAAAGATAGCTTTCTCTTTACAGGAAAATGGAAATTTACCAAGCTTAGTTTCGATTGAGTGCCATTGAGGAACATACAATTGGAGAACAAAACGATTGCTTTGTTTCGAAATGTCATTGCTAAACTTATCAAACAAATACTCTTCTCCTGGCCTGCACAAATTAAAATCTTTTTGAATAATCTTAAACATTATGATTAATAGGTATAAATAAAAGGTTAGCACTTTACGGTGCTCTTGACGCAAGTGGGGTTAAGAGTCTGGTAAGTTGACACTGTTAAAACATTATCTAGCAAAGCTAGTGTGCTAAAATGTCTGATATCTTGTAAGCAAATACTACCCAACCATCTTGATATGGCATTGTTTAGCATCATGGATTCATTGACGTCTAGTAAATGATTGTGACTGTTTACTGAAACCCGTAAAGTCATCCCACGCATCCTACCCCAAACCATAGACTACATATATCACCAATTTATTAGATTCCACCCATGGTTGTTCGCCTATAAAGTTATTCCGCGATTTAATCTGATTTAAGTGGACTGTCTGTCTGTCTGTCTGTCTGTCTGTCTGTCTGTCTGTCTGTCTGTCTGTCTGTCTGTCTGTCTGTCTGTCTGTCTGTCTGTCTGTCTGTCTGTCTGTCTGTCTGTCTGTCTGTCTGTCTTTACATTGAAAAAAACGCATTGGGACAGGAATTTAATTACAAATTTCTTTACCTAAATTTGTCCTATCGAGACCAAGTTTAGATTTACTTAGAGTGGTCCCCCCTTGAGATTAGTTGGGGTAAAATGAACTTATCAGTAGGTCGCTTTAACAGGTAAAGGCTGGGATTGATCCTACATTATAGAGAAATCACACACACACGAATGCACGCCCGCACGCACGCACGCACGCACGCACGCACGCACGCACGTACGCACGCACACATCTGAACGAATGCACGAATGCATGCTATAACACATGCCCACAGTAATACATGCACGAATGCACGCAATAATGCATGCATGAACGCATGCACGAACGAACGCACGAATGCATGCACGCACACACCCACGCACTAATGTACTCACGAATTAATGCACCCACACCCACATACACACACGCACACATACACCCACGCAAGTATAGATGCACACACGTGCGGATGTACGAGCACACACCCACACACATACACACATACGAACAAACGCCCGGACGCACGAACGAACGAACGAACGAACGAACGAACGAACGAACGAACGAACGAACGAACGAACGAACGAACGCACGCACGCACGCACGCACGCACGCACGCACGCACACACGTACGCACACACGTACGCACACATACTTTTGCAGACACAAAATTAAAAGATGTCCTACGGATATGATTTCATGTTGCCCCACCATTGATTTTGGTTGGGATTAGATTTATTTAAGAATAGGTAGGGAGGGATGAAACCTTGTCATTGTTATCAGGAACTATAACGTCTAACTTTGATCTTACTAGCAAATCTTTCAGGTTTGGATTTCTATTGTAAGCTATTACTGGTCGTGCTTTGATCGGTTCCTTTAATTTAGATTGCAACTGTGAATATTCGTCTTTCATGGTTTTTGCTAATTCAACATTACGTCTATTGTATATGAGTTGAAATGGGATAATTTTGTTCTTTTGTGATATTCCCGAATCTACATTTATTCCAAATGGTGCTTTTGTTTGGAGTGTTCTAATCCAATGGCCTTCTCGGATTTTGCGAAACGAACTCGTTTCTTCCTCACTATCGAAGGTCGGAATCTGTTCTATTGGCATGATTTCAAAATGATGTTCAACTGAATGATCAGGAAGTTGGAAATGTTGAGCAATTGGCGTATCTGCTGAGGTGTTAATATCAGAAACGTGGCGTCTAGCACGCACTCTAAATGCATTTTTTGTTTCACCAACATACTGTTTCTGGCAAAGGGCACAATTGATCAAATAAACTACATTCTCAGAATCACAATGCATATTAGTTCGGATATGATATTCATTTTTAGTTTGAAAGCTCAGGAATGTTTGTTGGTTTACAATATAGTTGTTTACTTTGCATCTATTTTTGTCGCATTTAGAAACTGATCCATCGCACATGATTGGTTTATTGTGTTTAATTTGGACAGGCTCAAACTCGGGTCCGCTATGAGGTTTTAGATTTTCAAGCTCATTGATGGTGTCTGCTTTAATTTTTCGAAGAAAACGGGCTGAATAGCCTCGTGCTTTCAAAGCATCAAACAGAGTAGAGCATGCACTATTCAGATTTTGCCTGTTGCTAGAGTTTCGAAAAAATCTTATGATTTGCGATTTGATCAAACCTTCAAATGTGTGTGGAGGATGAAATGATTTTTTGTGAAGCAGCTGATGTGAGTCTGTTGGCTTAAAGAATACTTTATATTCTAATTTTCCAGAGGAATCAAATTGAGGACCCTTATAGATCGTGACATCTAAAAAGTCAACAGATGTTCCACTAATAGTAGCTTTTAGCTTGATATTTGAATCTTGGTTATTTAAAATGCGAAAAAATTCCCAAAAGTCTTCTTCTGAATGTTGCCAAACTATGAAGATGTCATCTAGATATCTGAGGTAAAGAAGAGGCTTTTTGGTTGATTTGTTCAGTGCCTCCTCTTCCCACTCCGCAACATAAATCGTGGCAAAATTTGGGCTGAATCGTTTACCCATTGCGCATCCACAGATTTGAAGGTAATTTTCACCATTAAATTGGAAATCGTTTCCTTTAAGACTTAGCTCTAATAATTTTAGAATTTCCGTGTCTGGTCGATCTGGATCAGGAAATTTGACAAAAGAATTCTTAATAGCATTGACTCCAGCATCAATATCTATATTGGTATACATAGCATCTATGTCTAATGTGACTAAATATGCATCTTTCGGAACTGACAATTTGGATAGCTTTGAAAGAAAGTGTTCTGTGTTCTTGAGAAAGCTCTTGTGTCTATTAGCAATGGGCTTTAAATAGTAATCAATATATTCTGAAATGCCATAAGACTCACTGCCACAGTCTGAAATGATGGGTCGTCCAGGTGGTGTCAATGGATCTAACCAGGTGCTGATAGGTTTATGGATTTTAGGCAAGATATAAAATGTCCGATTTTGTGGATTATTCTCACCTAGCAGATATTTTAGCTGTTTCTTATCGATGTACTTATCTGTATGCAATGAATTAAGTATTTCAATGAAATTTTGTCGGTTTTGAGGCCAAATTAAATTATCAAGTTTTCTGTAATGCCTGGTGTTAGTTAACTGCCTTTCGGCCTCGCGGATGTAGTTTTCTCTAGACATAATCACAGTTGCTGAACCTTTATCAGCTGGTTTTATAATAATATTTTGATTTCTACGTAATTTGTTGATAGCCTGTCGTTCGAGAAATGAAAGGTTTTGCTTATTGTTTGTAATTGGCAATGATCTGGCTATACCAGCAACCGTTTTTATGGTTGCCTTAACATTGTCATCAACTAGCCTATCTGGAGGGTCCCAACCGGATTTTCCAGTGAATGGTTTTGACTCTCCATTTAAATTTCGAAAATGATGGGCTATTTTTACTGAATGACCAAAATTAGCTACTTCAATAAGACCTGTGTCTAAAAGCAAATCTAATCCTGTTTTTGGTTTTGGAGTTGGTATAAAAGTAAGACCACGATCGAGAATTGATTTTTCAGATGGTGAGAGATCATAGTCAGCTGCTAAATTGACAAGGTTTGTTCCTAATCCTATGTTAGGGGAGCTATTGCCTTGACCCACATTTAGTTTAAACTAAGTACCGTCAACCAATGGTTATAAATACAATTAGCTGTTTCTTTCGTCCAATGGATTCTATCCTTCTCAACTTGAAAATTCGCATCAGAAATTTTGGGGATGACCTTATCAACGTGGCAGTTGGACCTTGCTGATTCGTTGATACGCTTGAGACAGTACCTTTGCCTGTCTGACAAGCTATCAGAGAAGTTAATCTCAGCAAAGTGCAACTCCGCATTAGGGAAGGTGTTTTTAAATTCACGAGCCATGAACCGTAAATGGCTTGAGGCTTTGGTTGGATGCTCATTTTTGGAATTGATGCCAATATTCAAGATGATCTTCTCCGGGCTAGGGCCATCCTGGTGTCGCATAGCCATTGTTCTGAAATGTGATAATGCGGCACCAGGATAGCACTCAACCTGGATGTCAGGATGGACATCTAAATCAATTCGGGCTAGATTAGAGGACCCTATCATCAGAATCTTTTTGGTGATTCTGGGGATCCTCCACAGGCCCTTGCTATGCGATTGATGACGGTACCTAGCAAACTTCCTGTCAGACAGGTTACTATTATTCTCCATAGGAGGGAGAGGAGGTGGAGACAGAAGAAGAGGAGCAGAAGAAGGTGCGTGAGGAGAAGAGAGATGAAGCGTAGGAGGAAGAGGAGGAGGAGGGATGGAGAGAGGAGATGCAAGAGGAGAAGATTGAGTATGAGGAGCAAGAGGCGGGATTGAGAGAGGAGATGCATAAAGAGAAGAAGTTTGAGGAGGAAGAGGAGGAGGCGGGATTGAGAGAGGAGATGCATGAAGAGAAGAAGTTTGAGGAGGAAGAGGAGGAGGCGGGATTGAGAGAGGAGAAGGAGGAAGAGGAGAAGATCGAGTCAGAAGGTGGCGAGGAGAAGATAGTGGAAGAGATGAGGAAGAGTTGCTAGGTGGTAGATTGGGGGAACAGTGAGTGACAACCCGACAACGGCGCACAGGAGGAGAATTTGTCTTTGGGAGAGCCGGCCATGACTCTGTTACATCATCAACACCAGGTGCTGGTGTTGGTGATGTATACAGATTCGTCCGCTTGGAAGTTGTAGGCGAGGGTGTGAAGGTGGTTGGTGACCGTTGTCGTTTGTTAGTCATTGTTGAATGATAACCTGAACCTGTACTCGATGTGGCAGCCGGTGGCAGCCGGTGGCAGCCGGTGTCTGTCTGTCTGTCTGTCTGTCTGTCTGTCTGTCTGTCTGTCTGTCTGTCTGTCTGTCTGTCTGTCTGTCTGTCTGTCTGTCTGTCTGTCTGTCTGTCTGTCTGTCTGTCTGTCTGTCTGTCTGTCTGTCTGTCTGTCTGTCTGTCTGTCTGTCTGTCTGTCTGTCTGTCTGTCTGTCTGTCTGTCTGTCTGTCTGTCTGTCTGTCTGTCTGTCTGTCTGTCTGTCTGTCTGTCTGTCTGTCTGTCTGTCTGTCTGTCTGTCTGTCTGTCTGTCTGTCTGTCTGTCTGTCTGTCTGTCTGTCTGTCTGTCTGTCTGTCTGTCTGTCTGTCTGTCTGTCTGTCTGTCTGTCTGTCTGTCTGTCTGTCTGTCTGTCTGTCTGTCTGTCTGTCTGTCTGTCTGTCTGTCTGTCTGTCTGTCTGTCTGTCTGTCTGTCTGTCTGTCTGTCTGTCTGTCTGTCTGTCTGTCTGTCTGTCTGTCTGTCTGTCTGTCTGTCTGTCTGTCTGTCTGTCTGTCTGTCTGTCTGTCTGTCTGTCTGTCTGTCTGTCTGTCTGTCTGTCTGTCTGTCTGTCTGTCTGTCTGTCTGTCTGTCTGTCTGTCTGTCTGTCTGTCTGTCTGTCTGTCTGTCTGTCTGTCTGTCTGTCTGTCTGTCTGTCTGTCTGTCTGTCTGTCTGTCTGTCTGTCTGTCTGTCTGTCTGTCTGTCTGTCTGTCTGTCTGTCTGTCTGTCTGTCTGTCTGTCTGTCTGTCTGTCTGTCTGTCTGTCTGTCTGTCTGTCTGTCTGTCTGTCTGTCTGTCTGTCTGTCTGTCTGTCTGTCTGTCTGTCTGTCTGTCTGTCTGTCTGTCTGTCTGTCTGTCTGTCTGTCTGTCTGTCTGTCTGTCTGTCTGTCTGTATGTCTGTCTGTCTGTCTGTCTGTCTGTCTGTCTGTCTGTCTGTCTGTCTGTCTGTCTGTCTGTCTGTCTTCATGTATGTCTGTCTGGCTGGCTGTCTGTCTGTCTGTATGTATGTCTGTGTGGCTGTCTGTCTTCGAAATGGAGTCATTCGATTTTTAAATCCTTTAATTAGCAAATAATATTAATTACTTTCGTTAGGAATCAGCTTTGGAGTATGATTGTATGAAACAGTCTTCCTGGAAATAGAAGGTAGCTACTACCAAGTTTGATGTTATTTGAGTTCAGTTTAGTTTGGTCGAATAATTACTCTAAAATGTACGTACACTTAGCAGAACAAGCATCTATGTAGAGATCAGATTTACAGCAATTCTATTCAAAATCACAAGATTTTCAGATGATAAATTAAGGAAATCGAAAGTCGTGAGCAACTTCAGGAAACATATTGTAATATTTTGAAATTGCGTTGACTGGAAGCGATGCTGCCATGTGCGTATTTCGTAAAATGTTACTTTGCCAAATCTTTTGATTTTTTTTGAACGCCAATCAATGCCCTAGTGCATGCCAAATATCGCTGATGGAATTATATGGCACTGCTTTTGAAGTGTTGATATTACTCATTAACCCATTCAGAGCTCAAATTCCACAACATCCTCCATATCCTCCATATCAATTCAATGACCCGTTTCTCGCAAATTAGTCTAAAAGATCTGCGTTCCCATGAATGATCATTGAAATACTGTAATATCAGCATTCAAAATGTTCGAAATATATATGTCTCTTGGGAAATTGCACGAAAAGTACTGCTGTCATAGAAGTAAGTGCTGAACTACCACACCGTCATGACGACGCTTAAGAAGGAGATTTATTACCTATTCAGAAACCATTACAGTTGCTTAGCAAGCATTCAAACGGCAATATCATTCTTGCGTTCCAGACCAATATATTGAACTCTAGTCATGGATGTAGGCTTAATTGAAGTTCTTATCAAACTAATCCAAGCTGGCAGCATTCGTTTTGAAAGATAAGGCATGTCTCTTAATGCGTGTGTTTAACAAACTGCAACTCGCGTCATTAGCTCGTAATAAATGAATAATTATGTTTTAGTTAACTTGTTTTGCAATACCGTTCTACGAAATTATTGTTCAGAAATCCCAACTTAGAAGTTTGCCTACCAAATTTGCTACTTTGAGCAATATACCTAGAATCGACAAATTATCACTGCTTCACTAATCCACAACTGGATAGGTTGCTATAACACATCTGTCTCATGTGAGCCAGTGATTCCCATGGTGTATATTGCGGTCTTTATCTAGAGTCCACCAATCCACTGGAAATTGGCGAGTGAAATTTACAGTTCTCCATGATGTCATATGTAGTACCTTTCTCATGATAATATGCACATCACATTTAGATATATACCTGTCTGTTGTCATTCACAGAACACAGCCAAATATACACCATGGTCATGTGAGGCATCCACATCAGTATATATCTCTTTTTTTCAGCATGGGCAATACATATGGCTGAGTAGCATGTTGAATCAAAATTCCATTGAGGGCAATGCTGGGTTGAAGGTGCATTTTCACACCAGAATGCCTGCAAATAAAATTGTTACAATTGTATACATTAAGAGGCTTAAATCGTATGCATATAATGCAATTTTAGTTGTGAATTTGATTTAGAGACTAATTTAAAATCACAACTTAAAATGATATTAATCTACATGGAATGGAATCCTCATACGTTAATATTTTTTTCGTTTCATTACATCTAGGAACATAATTTATGCGTCTAAATGTAAACAATTTGAACAAGTTTATCTTCTAGCATTCTGATATGAATATGCACCTTTAAACCAAAAGGACAAATACTTAACGTACAGTTAACATGTTTCAAAAACAAAATAAAACATGCTGTTAAATATCTTGAACACGATTGGATTGGAAGACATGTCTTCCAATTCAATTATGCTCCAAATCTCCAACAGAACGCTTATTATGTTGTGTTCAAAATTGTACTTACTAACATCTTTCTGTTTTGTACTGGAAACATATTAAATTATTCCTGAATGATACTTTAGTCTATGATGTATGAAATATGATGTCGTATATATTGAAAATAATTTGACTCGGGGCTATTGCTGGATATCTGAGTCAGCTGCTGACCTGCATACATCTCCTCAAGTTGAGATTCTAGTGATTCGTGGATTATATGTTTTAAGCGATGTTATGCTAGCATGAACATAATTTTACAGTTTGTACTAAAATGTATTCAAACAGAGCCATAGGATTGGACAACTATCATAAGTCGTTCAGCTTAACCCCTCGTCTGTCAAAACCACCTCAAAGCCCTCAAAATGTGACTTGATATATCAATTAAACATTTTGATGGTCAATATTTCTCAAGATATTTTAACTTAAAAGAAAATATTTTTTGTAAATTTACCGGCTTGACCATTAAAGGAGTAATGGTAAATAAAATTAAAGCTTTTACTTACGCACTCTCTATCTGCAGGCTGAGAGAAGAGTATTTTTTTGAAAATTTACCACTAGAATGACTGGCTCGTTTACCGAGCCAATCATTCTAGTGGTAAATATTAAAAAAATAACCTTCTCTAGGTCTTTCATATTGTCATGTCTGAAGACCACTGCAACGTTGTTTTTGGTCAGTTTGCCCATTAACATGTTAAGTTAACACAACAGTGGTTAAGGACAGCTATAGGATTGTGAACCTATCATAAGGTATTCAGTTTAAACGCTATCCTGTACTCATTAAGCTAACTATTGCATCATTTCTTCGTGGGAACTCTTCTTATATAATTAACGCATTCGCTTTTATACAAACCACGAATCGTGCATACGAATGAGTTCGTGAACACCATCCGCGTGTAAATGTATTGATTTCGTTCTATCCAATCAGCTCTTATTGCTACTCACAACATCTGCTATTTGTGTAAAGAAACCTGTTCACGATTGTCTTGCCCAAAGTTACGAAAGAACCTCGATTGCCTCTATAAATACAAATCAATCTGGCATTCGTAGATTTGCTAAATCTTTCATGACGAAGTCCACCAATGCTGGCCTCTATAGTGGTCATGAGGAATGCCTATTTACAGGCGAAAAGAATATTAATCTTGAAAATGTGTAACCGAGCCAATCATTTCAGCCATACATTTTCAAAACGATTCCTCTCATGACCTGTAAACGTCCATTCAATAAGCAAAGTTATTGTACAACAGTTAGCCATTAAGGAGCCTCAGTGCCGGAAATATATATAATGACCCATCTACAGCCATCCTGGAGACTCTCCCAGCACCTCCAAGACGCGAGCTGCTCAAATATTGATAATATGGCTTTAGGCTACAGGAATGTCTACTAGACAAAGTTGAAGTCTTCGTTTGGATAGTGTACTTGTTTACTGTACGCGTGTGCGTTTGTGGCCACGAGCTGGTATACTTAGATGTTATAGAATCTTCTTGAGTTATCTCGCACTCTATGTAGATGGCATTAACAAGCAGATATTTTGTTTGGTTGCAAGAATAATGTAATTGATAAATCCACTTTTAGCTATACCCCGCCCAGTTCTAGCTAGGCACCGCCCCTGCTTTGAGCGTACTGGGATCGATTTGTATACTATCCTTCTACGGTGATGCAATTGAACTCATAATCAATACGTCACGCATAGGCTAACATCACAATCGCATACGAAATAACGCATCTAGTTCCGAAATGTACGTTTAAAAAGCCGTCAAGATTTATGTCTTTGATGGATGTAGGCATACTATTTAAGTAGAATGTTGACAATTTTGAAATAATTTGACTTGGCGCTGTTGCCCAGACAAATTAGATTCAAAATATTCACCAGCATACCCTTAAAATTACGTTGAAATCGGATTCTGATAAATTAGCGATCAAAGTATATAAATTGATCACAACACGCGCAAAACATAGGTGGAGCCTAGCTTGGAATTGGCGGGGAATAACTAGAAATGAATCTTTCAGTTATTTAGACCCTTGATCCCGAACAACACACACATTTAGGAAACTGAATATAATAGAGATTTACCATCAACAGCCATCAATTATCACACAATTACACCAAAGTCTTTTCACTATGCAAAAACCAGAAGTCAGTAGTTACATAAGGCATAGCTTTCAAGTGTTAATCATTTCACCCTCATATCAGCCAAAACTGGCTTCTACAGTGGTCTTGAGAAATGTTCAATTGCAGACCAAGAGAAGTTCACCACTGGAATGACTGGCTTGATTGTGAAGTGTGTACTTGTGCTGACGACGACGACGACGAGGACGACCATGGCGGCGACGACGATGACGATGCCGACGACTACAACGGCGGCGGCAACTATAATGATGTGTCCCTTTTCTAATTAAGCGCTGGCCACAACGACCGGTCTAATTAGTTTTAAACATATTGTGTATTAAATACAAAAGACCTACAATTCGTACACTTGATGGACTCATGCAATGTGCCTGCCAGAGCTAGATACGTCAATTATCATGCATTTTGATTGTCATGTAGTATAATTGTTCATAACGACATATACTTGAGAGGCAGAACGAATCTCTCCATTATGCGAAAAAGGTATCATGTGAGAAACGTCTACGATGTGTGGAATATTATTTTGATTATTTTGAAACTAATTTGCCTTCGAGCTCGTGTTGCCTATATACGGCTACTGCGGCTGTCACATATGATTGCCACGAAGTTGGCATGCAGCGACTTCGGGGACCACAGTGTTAAACGGTGCTTTGTTGGAATGAATACGTTTCAGGAATCATTTTCACTTTACCAAAAGAAACACCCCATATTTAAACCATTCAGACAAAGAGACGATTATTTCTGAAATATTACCACTGGAATGACTGGCTCGGTTATCGAGCCCGTTATTCCAGTGGTGAATTTTCAAAACTAGTCGTTTCTATGTATATAAATGTGCATTTCTCAAGACCACTGTTGAATCCAATTTTGGCCAACTGGACAGTTAAAAAGGTTACTGGAGTGATAAGTCTTGGAATCTTCTGTTTAAACACCATTCATTAGTGTAAATGTTGTTGTATACCTTCCAGGATTTATTTTCAAATTAATTAGCATAATATTCATAAAAAACACATATCCTGCATATGAACCAGCGCCAAAAATGCTTTGATTGTCCACAAGAGCGTCAAGACAATTCAAGTGTGGATCTATATCTTTCTATCTGTATCGTCTTCGTATTCTTCGCAATATTGAATTATTTCACGATTGCTGCGATGCACTACGTGGATTCAACATTTGGATAATTAAGTAAAATCAAATATTTCCAGCTACAAATTTAAAAGGTGTTAGCTGAAGGTATCTATGTACTGGTTAGGAGCTGCATCCATTCAGGGAGGATTTGAAGCTCTCAACCATTGTGGTTGTCACCGCATTGATGAGAGACGGTTTCAGATTCTGATTGCTATTGAGAAGAAATAACAGAGCTTTGTGTTCATTCTGAAATAAGGTAGCGAAGTCTGGTGTGTATTCTCGTTTGACGTTGGCAGTGGTTTATAGGGTTTACTATCTGATATGAACACTCTTGGAATATCTGACATATTTGTGAAGCAGTAAGCTGAGCTTTAACTGCCATTTTCGGTGCGCATCTGTAAATTCACCAAGTTCTTCCTTGTCCAGAGCTGTTAATAATTCATCCCCTCCGTTTCAGATTGAGACATAGTCCTCCATTTCCAGTCATCACTCAGGACTCGCCCAACGCATTGAAGGAGTGAACTGCTCAAACATTGATGGCACGGTTTTGCGCTGCCTGGATTTCTAATAGAACCCTTGGTGCACTCGCATACATATTGACCAGTGTTGGTGACTGTACGTGCATGCGAGTGTGCGCCCACTAGCGAATATTCTTAGATATTCACATCCATAAGGCTTATATGGAAACAATAAACTTCTGATATTTTGACAACATTAGGAAATTAATTCATCGGCATATAGACAACACAAAAGAGAACAGAGCCATGAATTGTAATAGGTATTTTTCAAATGCGTTGATTTGCACATACGATATTTCATGGTGTCCTTAGCATAGCTAATGCTGAACCATTATGTGCCCGTCTCAGAGAGCAATAGCTTATAAGATGCTATATTCGCAATGAGAACATGTTACTAAGTGGCAGCGCAGCAGTAAATTGGCTGTTTTGTATC
This sequence comes from Chaetoderma sp. LZ-2023a, assembly GCA_034401795.1. Lineage (NCBI taxonomy): Eukaryota > Metazoa > Mollusca > Caudofoveata > Chaetodermatida > Chaetodermatidae > Chaetoderma > Chaetoderma sp. LZ-2023a. The sequence continues at coordinate 70,844,456 of CM067363.1, read as the reverse complement.
ATGATGGGTAATCTCATAGAATATTAACATAATAATTATTTGAAGAAAATGGAATCAGTCTATTATTAGATCATCTAACCAAGCGAATGGTGGCTAATAGGAGCGCATGCCTTGCTGATTTATCGAGTAGTCTAGTTTTATTCTTGGATTAGTTTGGACAATACACACTGGCGGGATCCCATTTTATGGGCCTGCACAACATGAATTAGATTGAGGATATTGAGGTTCAACAACTTGTGCAAACAATCGTGATGGTGCGTGAAATATTATAAATTTCTAGCCCTAGACAATATATTGCTGAACTTAGCATTTAGTTATCACGTCATTGGCAAGTTGAGGGGCAATGTTTTCGTTGCTATGGGGCATGTACGCAGCCAACAGTGCGGAATGATAGCCGAGTGTTGAACATGATTTCACGTTCATAAGATAATGGAAATTAGCGTATCTAGTAGTCCAAATATTATTCTCCTCGGTGGCAGCAACATGAAATACAGGATGATGTTGGTTGTCCATTCATAATGACAAGAGCAAATATGGCAATGATTAAATGGGGAAAAAAATGACGAGCATGACGACGGCGAGGGAAATGAGATATTTTACTAACATTCTCAAAATATATGTGTGCAATGTGTAACAGATATATGACGACAACAACCAAGACGACGACGACGACGACGGCGGCGGCGATGACGATGAGGATAAAAATCATGATGATGATGATGATGATGATGATGATGATGATGATGATGATACCACGTGATAATACGTATTCCCACTTGATAGATCGTGAATATTACCCTGATACTTATAACAATATTTGGACAACAGTGTGTGCTTTCATTTCATCATCATATTATCACTTAATAACACACGCCGTCAATGATTGGCATTTCGTGGAACTCGATTACAATATTAGACATGAAATTCCACCGTGTATATAATATCTATGTATGATTTATACTACACCATACACACATAATTTGACATCAACCAATGAACACCCAGTTATCGTGGCACTTTGTATTTCCACATTCTGTACAATCAGTTCGACCATGCTTCAACTGCGAGCAATATAATCAACAATGACCCTCCGGAATCTCGCTGTCGAACATAATACCAACTATTACATATTTTAAGCTGATTTGCCTAGGAGTTGTTGGCGCCATGGGCAGAGACCATATTCAACAAAACACGTGTGTTTCGCCTTTGATTTGTGACATTTGGCCTCCAACTGTGACTTTGGTGTATATGAACGTAAGCGATCGATCAGCGGAAAAAACAGTATCAATTATTCCGCTATTAGAAGCTATTACTCATTAATGGTCTGATAAGTTGTAACTGATCAAATATCTTGCTGCAAATCTCTAAGATATCCTTTCATCGAGTACTGACCAATCATGTTGTCATGGCGTTGTTTAGCACCACAGATGTATTGACGTCTAGTAAAATTCTTTATAGTTCTGGGGCATATGTAGGTATTTCCATCTATGTTGGATTTTTTTTTAATTCATTACACCATCTTTTTAGAATCAGAAAAGCATACAGATTAAGAAAAGTCCTTTTTATACGCATATTTTGATATAATTGAAACACACTAAAAATGCTGATTAAAGCGATTGAGAGAAAATATGTCAAGTAGCACCATAAAATTACCGGACTGATCTATTGATCAACATAGCTTTAGCTAAAGTATAAATCTTGAAGGAAATCCGACATATTAAAACAAGTCTACATATGCCATAAAGCGACTCTAGTTAGCCTGATAGAAAAAACTGTAAAAGCTGAAGCAGTGAGTTTATGAAGTTCACATTCACATCTCTTATTATGTAAAACCGATTCCAAATCAACCCCTGTATGTGTCCTCTACGCCCCTTTACAGCTAATACGTGTATCTCTTGCCCAAGTCCCTGTGTGAAACATGTCAACACCTTGCTGTTAAAATGCCTTATTACACCGAGAGCAAACTTGGCGTCTCCGATGTTGGAGTTATTCAATGGCACACTAAATTATTTTGAAATATGTATACCTTATTACACACATTACAGGAGTAACTACGTGTTAACCGTCGTATGTGTACGGATGTGACTTATATAGACGTGTGGCTGTAAAGGGGCCTATTGTACTATTGTACATAGCGCAGGAATAAGGTATATCCTTTTTACGAGTCCCGGTTTAACAAAATAAGTACCTTGCCAAGTGTTCGTCTACTTACATGCCACCCAGGTGTACAATTTTACATGTATATGAGGCTGTTCATGTGAGACACTAAGGTATGTGACTGCATAACTGTTATTGCACAGCGAGAACACTGGCAGACATCTCGTGGTATACAGTGTATGGCTTAGTATGCTTTCCCGGCATTTTATCTGCCTTACATAAGCGACGTTCTTGTTCAGGAGCAATTAACACAATTTGCAGCATTGTTGAATTGTGTTCTATACCATTAACCTCATAGTACATTTAAGTTTCGCTTTACTTGTTGTAATGCACGACTAATTCCTACGCTACAGAGAGAAGCGTGCCCTATCGTTATATAGGGAAGTTACTTAATTAGCTAAACATTTTTCAGACGACCAGATTGTCTGCCTCCAGACTGTACGTTTTGTCAGATATCCATAAATATACTGCGCATATGTATGCCTGTCTTGATCAAGGAAATAAACAATAGCTCTTCAAGGAATGTTTGATGAACAAGCCCATCTCCATGTAGAGCTGCCTTTACAAATTGGAGAATGGCAAGTGCAGTCATATAAACATCATCATCACTTTGCATGTTGTCAAATTCTTTTCACAAACTGCAATGGAATTCCCTAGTGCCTCATTTATCAAATGGTTTATATTAACCATACGCTGTGAGGCATCGTTTCATTTGCAGACATCAAATAATCTGTAAATTATCACAGAGAGTTTGTGCTGCTGAGTTGAGTGGATTTGCTAATGCCCCTTCAGATGCTTAAAATCCACCAAGATAAAGGTCAAACAAAACTTGGAGGGTGATAATGCAGACAGTAACAGCATATTTTGTGTAATTGTTGAACCGTTGCTGATCTATAAATATCAGTTTCAACACCTGCTCCATCAAGGAAACCTCCACCAATGGATCTACCACTGACTCTCAAGGCACAAAGTTACACTATGGAATTCGCATACATTGAACGTTCATCTCTACATGGAATTCTGGTTAGATCAACTGTAAATTGTATAGCTCTCGTGCAATTGTCCTTGTCCAATTTAATGATAAAAGTCTTGTTTAATTCAACAATCTCTACATGTATGTGTTAAGTGTTGTGTACGTCTAAAAATAGCGCCTTCATTTGCTAATGTCGCTACGAGTGGTAGCATCTGATCTTATGTTAGTGGCATACTGTCATCAAAGGGCAAATAATGGTAAGCTGCCCATGCCAGAACGACATCGTGATTTGCTTGCCGTCAGCTTAGATCTGAAGGGTGCAACAATATGTGTTGATTGACAAGTTCAATTGTTCGCATTTCTTCATTCTACATGTGTGCAGTACAAGTTGCGTGTTCATTGTCCATGGCTTAGTGATATTCAGAGATTAACAGTTGCTGATATCTGTCAGTCAACTATGAAATACGATTATGAAGATAGGTCTCAAACGCAAGTTGGTAATCATTTACCGTGATGTCAGGATTCTTTGTGAGTTTTGTGTTTCTATGGATATTGCCGTCATTCACCTCTCTTGCGTTGTAGTTTTGGAGAGATCAAAGCGAAACAGTGACCGGCAGATGTAGAGGCGGGAAAGAATAATGAATATTGATTGACGCCACGTGCACTTACAATTGTGTTGGTTTCTAACATGTCACTATTATCCACAGCAAAGAAAATGGATCTTCCTCTAACTAGATCCTGTGGTATGATGATGCTACCAGAATACATCATTCAGTGAATTACACACTGAGCCGAGTTTCTAATCATAGTATATGGCAGTAGGCAACGGTCATCCTGCGGGCATGAAGATAGTCGATAAGAGACTGACTTGGACTGCAGGTGTGAGCCGTTCGTCCGAAATCTAGTGCACATTGATTACCACTTTTAGAATGGCAGAATCTAACATCTACAAGGTTGAGTCTATAACATATTTGTCTTGGAATTTGACTTCATACGTTATTATTTGAGTAAGTTGGTTAGTGAAGCGTCAGGAGTTTACAGCACGCTCGTCAAACTGTTTTAGGCTGTAGAATGACCTTCAGTAATGTAAGAAGATCTTTAGACATACTGGGATATCATCACTATAACATGTGAGTGATCCAGAAAATAACCAACGTTTCTGTATTGCTTTGTGGATGTCCTTACAAATGAATCGTGTATATTCAACGTTATTGATATGGTCTGTTTAATGCTACATCGCCTTCCTTTTTACGAATACTATTATCTTTGCTACGTTCTCTGAAACAGCGCCGAGAGCATTCTACATTATTGGTACAGATTTTTCCATTACTTCATTGTTTTGTATTGCCCTACCAGTACGGTCACAATGCAGTTTTAAGAATAGAGTTTACTACACAGTTTTAGTAGCCTCGCCGATTAGAATACTGTCATGCATTTTGAAACATTCTCAATCTTTACTATTTCTCCTTTTGCCTGATCTCCTTATTGATTATCTAAGTCTTCTTGGCTAGCATAATGAGCTACATATTTCTCATAGCAGCACCGATAATAGTTTACACCAATGGTTCAATCATGATTAAATGATAACCTTCCATTTTTCATCGGTATTGCATATTTCACCTAACATCAAAGGAAAATATGACACACATTTTTGTCCTTTGATTATTGGATGCTCTTTTAAATGGTTCCGTTGCGATCCACCACAATTGGCAAATTATCAGCGATGGCCGCTTGGCAAGGCGGCGATGAGCGTACTAAAACTGCAGTGGTTTTTCTTAAAGTTATTCTTTGTTCCTTCAATTTTGTATTGGTGCACGATACATTTAAAGTGCACACTGCCATGTTGTTCCCTGTTCTCATAGTTCCAAAAGTCTACTTCGTTTTTCGTGAATCCATGGAAGAAAGTTGGCTTGTAAAAGAAAGTTTGACACACATTTTCATTCATTCATTATCGAGTACTTGATATAACTTATGCAGACATGTGTCACACTTAGCAATGCAGTTACTATGTTATAGTTCGCTATGTTTGGGTAAATAAGAACAAGGAACGGGGTTAGAATAAAGAGAAGGCAATACTATTCATGACAAAAAGTGTATATGTAGGTAAAGAAATGGGATATTATGAATAATTACTTCAATGTTTTTTGCGCCAGAATTGATGCCACTTTTTTTCGTATAGCTAAGCGATCATTACAATATGTAATAAATATAATGTGAAAATTACATAAAGCATCCACAATTATCGGCTAATGTTTTGATATGCAATATGCCATAATTTGGAAAACAATTAATGATTTTACTATGTATAAGTTTTACAAATATTCGCAACCTTGGCCATATTGTAGATATGTTGAGAAATTAGCTTTTAATCAGAAAGTAAAAATTGGCACGAAGACGTATCACAAGCAAAATCCCTATCTGTTTCTAAAAATAGTTGGTGTCAACAATTTTCAAAAAGTCCTACATCACTACATATGACCTAAAGCTATTACTTAACCCGCATATGTCACGCCACCCAGCCAGTGGGCACGTGACCAATGGTTAGGTTCCATCCGTGGGTGTACATGTCATAAAATTATTTCTAGATTTAATCTGATCTAAGCCGTCTGGTTGAAAGGGACGCCCAGACGTCCTCTGAATCGGCAATTGTCTGTGTTCCAAATGCAATGATTGGATGCTTTGAATCTTTTAATAATCAGATGATGAACCGTTCATGAAAAATATAATCCGGCGACTGCCAAATTAGCTCCTCCTTCAGTTCAGTTAAGTTTGTTCTATCAATTTGATGTTGACAAAATATTCACGCACGCTTAGCAGGGCGAGTCTATGGGAAATCATATTTATCACGACTCGATTTTAAATCACCAGATTGTTGTAATGACAAATTAAAGAACTATGACGTCGTTAATAAATGCATACAACATACTGATTATTTTGAAATTACTTTGATTGGAAGCTGTTGATGCCATATGTATATTTTGTAAAATTGTACTTGATACTGTTTGTAGGTTCTTTGAATGGCCTATTTTATGACCTATTCAGAAAGCATTGTTGTTGAGTTGCTCGTTATCAATATAATTCCCGTGCAACAGATCACAATGTTGAACTCTAGTAGGTTTAATTAACGTCCTTATCAAACTAATCCAAGCTGACATCATTCGTTTTGAAAGATACGCCATGTTTCTGAATGTGTGTGTGTGGTGGAATGGATGGAGAGGGGCTGGGAGTTGTGGGTTTGTGTTTAGATTAGGTATGTGTGTGCGTGCGCGCGTGCGTGCGTGCGTGCGTGCGTGCGTGCGTGCGTGCGTGCGTGCGTGCGTGCGTGCGTGCGTGCCTGCCTGCCCGCCTGCCTGCCTGCGTGCGTGCGTGCGTGCGTGCGTGCGTGCCTGCGTGCGCTCTCGTGTGTGCGTATGTGCATGTGTGTGGTTGGGTGGATGTGCGTGTGTGTGTGTGTGCCCGTTTGCGTGCACGTGTGTGTGTGTGTGTGTGTGCGTGTGTGTGTGTGTATATGCGTGCAGGTGTATGGTGGGTGGTGTGCCTGCGTGTGCGTGTGCGTGTGCGTGTGCGTGTGCGTGTGTGTGTGTGCGTGTGCGCGTGCGCGTGAATGTGCGTGCGTGTGTGCGTGCGTGCGTGCGTGTGTTATGCACGTGTGCGTGCGTGCGTGCGTGCGTGACTTCCAATATTTCCTGTCCATGGGTTTTAAAGCATCATTATGTCAATATATTTTGCTATATTGCGGTATGTTCAGTATATACGGCTAAGGGTACAAGTTTGTTGAATCAAAATTAAATCCAATTATGTTAAAGATATTCAACACAACATTTCTTATATCCTGTTCAAACTTGCACTTACTACAACTGTAACATGTTTGCGTGCCCGCTTCAGCGGACATGCTTCTATTTATTGCTGGCTAGAATTGCCTATAGGCGCGGGCATTTCGCGCAGGGGATTGTGGGGCTGTGTCTCGTGAGATCTCCATCGATACGAGATCTAATAATTCTCGGCGCGAAGACACGGCTCTATTTTTCGATTGCTGGATATCTCATTATTATTATCTTCATGCACGTGATTCATGGCGAGTTCTCTTATTTGTTCTGGTCCGACTGTAATAGAGTTTGCGCGGCGATGACCGCTTAATTATTTTAATAAACAGCCAACGGAACTTATATGTCCACTTTAGCACTCTATCAAACTGACCACAAATGGCTTCTTGCGGTGATCGTGAGAAATGTCCATTTGCATTAGCTACTCACCGGAGAACTTGTTTTGAAAGTGTACCACTGGAATGACTGGTTGGATAACCGATCCTATAATTCCAGTAGTAAATTGCAAAAGAAAAACCACAATGGTCTCTTGGACGCCAATTAGACATAGGACATTTTCCATGATAATGGATTTTTCTGTATATGACGTCATAATTATTTAGGTCAGATGTAGCTGGACGTCACAATCAAAATGTGTAATGCATGACGTATCTAGCGCCACCAGGAACATTGAATAGCCAGTCAAGTATGCGAATTGCACGTCTACTATTTAATCAACATGCTGTTGAATATTTTGAAACTAATTTGACTAGACGCTATTCGAATTGTATGTCTTTGCTATTTATTCAACAGTCATTTTCTATGATAATGGCTGGGTTCGATCTGTAACTGAAGGATATGACGTCATATTCAATTACTTCATATACAGGCTGGCGTCACAATCCAAAATGTGTAAATGAATGGCGTATCGAGGTCAGTCATTAACATTGAATAGTCCCAAGTGTACGAATTGTATGTCTTTACTGTTTAATCAACATCGTGTTGAATATTTTGAAACTAATTTGACCTGGCGTTGTTGCGGCCAGAGGCAGCAAACCTTTAAAAGCATCCAGTCAAATTAGGTTCAAAATAGTCATCGGCTTACCTGTATAGTTACCTTGAAATTGGAAGTCTGGGATTCATTATTCAGCGTATATATGTTAAAATATGTGACCTATAAATATGGGTGGTCTCTTAATACAAGTGGTCCATATTGTGTGGGCCACGCATTACCAAGTTGTATTAGCCATGTAATGCTCAATTTGCTCATGACAATTTCAATAGAGAGATCCATTTCTAGGTATGCCACGCCTATTCCTAGCTAAGCTCCACCCCTTTATATATATATATATATATATATATATATATATATATATATATATATATATATATATATATATATATATATATATATATATATATATATATATATATATATACATCGATTCCAACACGCAAAAAGGGGTGGAGCTTAGCTAGGAATAGGCGTGGCATACCTAGAAATGGATCTCTCTATTGAAATTGTCATGAGCAAATTGAGCATTACATGGCTAATACCACTTGGTTATGCGTGCCCCACACAATATGGACCACTTGTATTAAGAGACCACCCATATTTATAGGTCACATATTTTAACAAGTCCAATCATAGATTGTAGACCCTTGCCATCCCGAACGCACATAGACCCGAATACAAAACACTCATCCTCTGACGGAGCGAGGGTGATTATACCACTTGCTAATGGGCCTTTTCAGGTTGTCTATCCATCATATTACGTCATATGACGTCGTAATTAATTAAGTGACGCATAGGATAATGTCATAATAATGACGTCATGACTGACTCGATTTAGTTCATCTTAAATGCTTAATAATCTGACACGTTGTACGAATTGTACGTTTTTGTTATTTAATAAAAATGCTGTTGAATATTTTGAAAATAATTTGACTGGCCGCTGTTGCTGCCATAGGCAGCAACAGGACCCAGTCAATTTAGTGTCAAAATATTCCACGGCTTACCTGTATAGTTTTCTTGAAATTTATCGTCTAGTAGTTCAGAAATCTATCGATCCCAACTCGAGAGTGGTATGGGTGGAGCTTAGCTAGAGATGGGCTAAATTGGAAAGGTTCATTGTAGTAATAAACCACCACAGTTTTCAGTGCCCTATTGTCTGTAGTATGTTCAGCCCCATAATTTACCCCACATAGACTTGAGCTTTAATATGCTAGTTATATTCCATATCTAACAAATTCTAGATGAAGTAATTTTAATACGCAAAATTTAGCCTAAATGATGGTGTATTCGTGGTTTTTGGTGCCCTACTTTCCGTAATATGGTCGGTTCCAGAACTTCGCTCACATAGACGTATAGGAGTTTGAATATGCTAGTTACATTGAGAATTTAAAAGAATTCGAATGTAAAGTATTTTCGTAGTATGCAATTTCATCGCATACATTTGTTCCAATGTTGGCAGATCTGTGGTTTTCAATACCCTACCGTCTGCAGTATGTGTGGCTACATAATTTCACCCATATGGTTAGATAGGGATATGAATACGCTAATGAATCTTGAGATTTCTACCACGTAGTAATTTCGTAATATTCAATTTAGTAGTCACGGATAGTTGTCAAATACCAACAATTTACTATATTCAGTATTAGAATCTCAGTTTGTAATCAATTTTTTTTACATATAGCTGTGCTTTTGCACGATTCTACCATCAACTAATTTGGTAATATGTTGTTACATATTCGCCATATGGCCCCATTGTAATATGGTTGGTTCACATTCACCACATTCAGATATGTGTCGATATGTCCTGACATATCGCTCATAATGGGTTCGGCCCAGAATATCACCCATATGTTTAGATAGGTATAGGCATAAGCTTACGACGTAGTGAGATTTAAAATTTCCGTAACGTAAATAAGCTCAAACTTAGGATAATTCATGGTTTTCATTGCAATACGTTCACCCCCAGAATTTCACCCGCAAATACTTACAGGAAATATACTAGTTGTATTCCGAATTTAAAAAAATTCTACAGGATCATAATTTCATAGTACACAATTCAATACCAAAAATTGGCGCAAATTATGTCAGATCAACGATTTTCTGTACCACACTGTTTGCAATAGGTTCGACCCCAGAAGTTCACCCATATGGTTAGATACGTATATGAATATGCTAATAAAGTATCAAAGGTTTAAAAAATGTTTACTATACAGTAATTTCGTCATATGCAATTTAGTAGTGGCACACCATTGTCAAATTCCAATAATGTACTATATTCGGTACCAGAATATCTCTACATGCCTTTTGCCAGTTTTCGAACATAAGGCCATGTAGAACTCACTATGTTCTCGTGCTGTGCGAAATATTGTAATAATCCTCTCACCAAATATTTATTATAGTAATGTGAAAATATTTCTATATATCCCATATTATTAGCCACGTGTACTTGTAGAACCTGACTTATCAGGCTAATACCATAACATTTGCACATATGGTCAACAAGATCGTCATCATTACAACGGTAGAGGCCAATTTGATTTAATAGTTTGTCACTGTTTCCAGTAAAGATATCGTGTAATAGGTGACAGAGATATGATAGCTAAATGAAACAGATCACGATGTTTCCCACTGGATCTTCAGTCAGAATGTTTTCTACTATACGATTTTCGTTGGAGAAAACTAGGTTCACGGTATTGGTTCTTTCCTGGCCACTTAACTTTGTTGAAAAGGTTATCTGTCGGTACAGATCGGGGTCCTGTATTGCATCAAAAATATACTTGCTTTGTGCATTTCACTAGCATTGCAGTGTTTATTTTACCAATATATTTCTGGGCAATAAGCTCTTCACGTCTGTTTAAGAAGGTATCAAGATTTAGGTTTAAAATATTCTTTACAGTTTTTCTTTAATATGTTTGAATGGGTGTCAGGGTCTGTACTGCTTCTTGCGCTGATTTTCTACGGACTGGGTTGTCAGCTCTGTTGATTTCTTTATCTTTACAAGTTGTTGATACCCAATGACCTAAATTTGACCTGTTACACTCTGTTGATGCAGTAGTGCAATTTTCTCATCACTGGCTGCTCTTAATGTTGTCTGTTCCTCTCTCTCTGTTAAGGAGTTTGGCCTGGAGAAAAAGGATGGATGGAAAAATTGTTGGACTGACCGAAAATATAAGCTGCTTTTTCTAGCCCATAGCTAATACTGCTCATATCTTTTTGCAAGAAATATTCCTTCTTTTGTGTTTATTGTATGCCTTTATATAACTTCATTTTTTCATGAAACGGTTGAGTTTATTCTCAGAATTATAGTAACCTCCGGGCACACTATTTACCATTGATGTCTTGCATCAATATGTGTACTTGTTCTCTTTTGTTTTGGAAACATTGGAGCCTTTGCTGCCTATCTTAGTCAGTTGACCTGTGTACTTGTCCTCAAGTTTCAAATTCTGGGAATTCGTGTATTATAAGGACTAAACGATCCTATGCTAATTAATATGCATATTTTTTTTAAACATTGCACTAAATTGTACTTAAACACAGCTATAGGAGTGTGCCCCTATCATAAGTTATTCAGCTTAAACACCACCGTGTTCTCATTTTGCTAAATATTGTATCATTCCTTCCCGTGAGCTCCTTTTATATAAGTAACACATTCACTTTCATACAAGCAACAAATCATGCATACGAATGAGTCCCAAGATTGATTTGATTATTTCCAAAATTGGCGAACACGTTCCGAGGGTAAACGCATTAACCCTTTCGTGACGAAACCGGCCAAAACCGGCCTCTGTAGTGGTTTTGATATTTTACCACTGAAATGACTGGCTCAGTAACCGAGCCAGTAATTACAGTGGTAGATTTTCAAAAGTAGTCTTCTCTTGGCCTGCAAAGGGGCATTCAATAAGTAAATATTTTAATTTTTCGAGGAAATTTAGTCATTAACGGGTTAATTAATGTCCTTCTATCCAATCGATTCTGAATGTCATTGCCAACATCTGGCATTTTTGTACAGAAATAAATTCAACTTAAGCTTTTCGCGATTATCCTGCCCAAGCTACGAAAGAAGGTCAATCCCACCCCCACCCCACCCACTCCCCCCCCCCCTATAAATACTAATCACGCCGCCTTGTGCTGAGTAGTTAAACAGTTCATGACGTAGTCGACCAAAACCCGGCCTCGGTAGTGCTCGACAGCAATGACTGCCCCGATAACTGAGCCAGTCATTTCACTGATACACTTTCAAAAATAGACTTCACCTGGTCCGCAAATGAACATTGCATAAGCAAGTGCTTAAATCTTTTGACTTCGTTTAGCCATTAAACGGTTAATATATCGTGGCCTCAGTCCCAGATATAGATATAATGGTCCATCTATTCTGCAGCCGTCCTGAAGACTCGACTCGCAGCATCTCCCAGGCGGGAACCACTCAAATATTGATATTGCTTCATTACGATCTACTCGATAAATTGGAAGTTTTCACGTGGATATTGAAAGGTGTTTATGTACGTACGTGCGTGTGTGCGAGTGTGTTCACGAGCTGGTATTTCTTTAAGATGTTGTCATATTTGACCTGGAACTTAGTTAGCCCTGTTGTTGCAAACGCGCCTCAAATTGCTCACAAGAAAACTATTTTTTGTAAATTTACCACTTAATTTTTTTTCGCCGGCTTGACCATTAAATGGGGTAATGGTAAAGAAAATTAAAGTGTATACGTACGCAGTATCTATCTGCATGCTGAGAGATGAGTATTTTTTGAAAATTTACCACTAGAATAACTGGCTCGGTTACCGAGCCAGTCATTCTAGTGGTAAATATTTTTTTCAAATACTCTTTTCTAAGCCTTTCAAATAGCCGTGTCTGAAGACCACTACAAAGCTGTTTGTTGGTCAGTTTAACCATTAAAGGGCTAAGTTGACACGAGAGGGGTTAAACAAAGAGAGCTTGACAACATTGCGAAATAAATTCATCTCTATGTGGATACCATTACCGAGCAGAGATGTGGTTTTTATAATGGGTATTGTTCAGAGGTGACGTTGCGTTGCATATATTTCCTTTCATGGTGTCGTTAGCATATATCATACTGGACCATTAATGGAAGGCTGTGGATAGCGATAGCGTATAAGACTGCCATATTCGCAATGGACAGCTGCTAATAGCTGACATGACAATTGAAAATCGGTCGGTTTGGCTCCTGAGAGCAGATCTCATAGAATATTTCTGCAAGAATAATTTGCAAGAATAATGTAATTATTCTATTATTAGATGATCTAACCAAGCAAATGGTTGCTATTAGGAACACAAGCCTGGCTGATATATCGAGTATTCTAGGTTTATTCCGCATAGAGAAAACTGCCAGCTCGGATTAGCTTGAGAAATACTTCATTCAAGTGTTGGCCTACACCATGGCAGCGTTCCAATACATGGTCCCGCGGCAGAAGAATTACATCGAGGCTTAATATCTTGTGTACACAGTGAATTGCTGGTAATATTTTTCACCAGAAGAATGGTATCTGCTAGAGAAATATCAGCATAATAAACTACGATGATACATGTAAGCAGCCAAAAATGAGCAATAATAGCCGACGTATGATAATATCAATTCTCGAATGGTGCAATCTAAATAGTATTAATCTCGATTGCAATGACATGAAACATAAGATGATAACGACAACGACAATGGCAATGACAACGACAGCACAACCGACAACAACAACAACAACAACAACAACAACAACAACAGCGACAACAAAACAGCAACGACAACGACAACGGCAACGGCAGCGGCAACGGCAACGGCAACGGCAACGGCAACGGCAACGACTAGGACTACTACGACTACGAAGACGACAAACGACGATGAAGACGACGACGACTACGACGACGAAGACGGCAACGACTAGGACTACTACGACTACGAAGACGACAAACGACGATGAAGACGACGACGACCACGACGACGAAGACGACGACGACGACGACTAAAGGCTGGTTTATAGTCCGTTGCATTTATATCGCGCGATGGCCGTGCGACAGGTTATAAGTCGTTGTCGCATCGCTGTTAATTTATATTTAAAGTTCTCATATCCCCTTAAATATAGACACTTTTGCACGAGATATGCGATGCCTGTTCATTTCTGATCAATTTACCCAGAGTACAATGCTACCCAACGTGTAATGCTACCCAGCACGCAATGCCCTGCCTCCATAATAGTTGTAAGTATTGGACGCCATATTCGTTTAGTCTATTGTCTGCACAAGCCAGGATTTCTCAAACAAAACCAACCTGCTTGCACACGCAAATAGTCATTTGTCCGCCAGCTCTGGAAGCGTAAGCACGCACGGCAGTATATTCCGCAGTCTGCATTTCAATGCTGTTCAGGTGTGTCCATTTCCAGGAGAAAATTCGAGAAAGCTTTTATATACTTTGAAAATAATTTGCGTGAAAGTTGATGCTTTCAACAAAAGCACCAGCATTCAGTCAAATTATTGTCAAAATAATTAGTAGATAATGCGATTACTACCTGCTACAGATTTGATACTAATTTGAATGAACATTGTTGCTGCAAGAGATTTCAGTCTGTATGTTCTAAATTAATCATTATTTCACTCAGCACTCACTACGGATTTGCAGTGCAATTTTACTGTAAATTGTTGCTGAATAAGGCACCAACAACGTTATCAAATTGTTGTCCGTTCCATATTGCTATCCAAATAGAGTGAGTATATGCCCAAAATTCGCTTTGTCTACGTGAAGGAAATATTTAGTCAAGCTAGGGTATGTACGTTTCTGCTCGATCAATGCACTTCAATCAAATGCACAATCCAGGCAACGAAACTTATACGCTGTTTGCTAATCATTGAGCCTTCGCGAGAAAGCATATGTAGGGCATAGACCTATGCTCAATCTACCTATATAGTAAGATATTGACTACATGTGTACGGAGAACAATTCTACAATGTTGTTTGTGCCTTAGCAATCAGCAACCTACAGTAAAAATTTTCAAATAAGTAGCGAGTGTAGACTGAAAATTATAATGATTATTTTATACTGAAAGTTGTTGCAACAATAATGTTCATTCAAATTAGTTTAATATATGTTGCAGGAAGTCGTCGCATTACCTAATAATTATATTGACAATAATTTGACTGAATATTGTTGCTGTCATTGATAGCAATAACTTTAATGCAAATTATTGTCAAAGTATAGCAAAGCTTTCTCCTATATTCTCTTGGAAATTGACACACTTTCTCTGAACAGTATTGAAATACAGACTGCCGAATGTACTGTCGTGAATACGAATTACGTGCGTGTTTACGCTTCCAGAGCTGGAGAGCAAAAGACTATTTGCACACGTAAGCAGGTTGGTTTTGTTTGGGAAATCCTGCCTTGTGCAGACAATAGACTAAACGAATATGGCGTCCAATACTTAAAACGAGTATAGAGGCAGGGCATTGCATGCTGGGTAGCATTGCACGCTGGGTAGCATTGCACTCTGGGTAAATTGATTAGAAATCAACAGGCATCTCATATCTCGTGCAAAAGTGTCTATATTTAAGGGGATATGAGAACTTTAAGCTCTTCTGAGAGGTGGCAGTAGCATGAAAGTCGTGCGTTTGTCGTGTACCGAATCGCTGTGAATAGAAAACAGCTCTATTCTGGCGCTAGTCGCACGATTTTCCTGCAGTAGCAGTATGTTCCTATATTCGTCATACTTATTAATTTATAAGTTTTAAATTCTCTGTCCATCATTTTTTTAAAGTTGATCACCTTAATTAGCTACGACGTTTCTACCCACTATAATGGTCTCTGCACAACTGCATGTTAAGTTGATGAATTTATTCCAAATTATGTTCTGGCAATATGCATGCATATACATTGATGGATCTATGTACAAGTCATTGTTTAATGGATGGAAGTATGGCTATCTCAATGCTGGTACTTAAGTACCAATGTTAAGAACGTATGTGTTTGCAGACGTTGGTGGGGTGGGGACGTTAAGCCATAAACGTGTGCGTGCATGCGTGTGTGCGTGCATGCGTGTGTACGTGAGTGCGTGTTCTGCATGGCATCAGTTTGAGCAATATACTACCCACTGTGCTATTTCAATACTCAACCCATCCACAAATTTGTTCCTGGCTGCGTCCATAATTTTTCTTTGATATCTAGCGTTCAATATTTCATATCTTGATCCGGATTCGGATCCTGATCAGCACTACAATCTAATCATTTAAAAAAAGGCTGATCTCAGCCTAAAAACGGACAAAACCGAAAGTTTCTTAAAGAAATTTGAGCGCTAAAATGAGTTAACATATGAGCGATATAATAAATTTACCCTTTTGGAAGCCGGAAGTTCACCGATCTTGATTTCAGCACTAGCATACGTATATAACATAGGATGCAACAACACTCAGTCAAATCAGCTTTACAATGTCAAAAAAGTAAAATAACAGAATACATTTACCTCGGACCTTTAAGTTGTAACTAATTTAGTGCATTGTGTTACGGTGAGGTATATGACCAGCGCGATTAGACAGCGAGTAAAACTGTTTTAGTTAGTGTACTATTAGAACCTAGTACTCACGCAACTTAGGGAAAGTTGTCACTGATAAAATATAATTTTGAAATACTCCAAAAATGTCTGGTATCCTGTAATCAAATACTGTCCAATCATGTTATCGTGATATTGCTTAATACAAGATATTTTTAACGTCTAGGAAATGATTGTGGTTGTTTACTTAAACCAGTAGATTTCACGCGTCACCAGTCCCCCCACCCCCGCGCCCACAACCGATAATCTGCACATGACCAATGGTTAGCTTCAATACATGTTGTATGCTTAACGTTGTTCTTTGTCGATTTAATTTGCTCTGCCCTCGTTTTGAAATAGAAGCTCAGACCCACCCTCCCCACCCAAACCCCACTTCCACCACACGGTCCTTGAATCGGCCTGTGGTCAAAATGCAGTCATTCGACTCTTTGAATCATTTAATTAGCAAATAATTTTAATTAATTTAATTTTAATTACTTTCTTTATAAATCACATTTGCAGAATGATTCTCTGAAATTATCTTCTTGAAAATAGAAGCTGGCTACTAACAACCTAGCTCTTCCTTTAGTTCAGTTTAGCTTGGTCTACTAATTACATTTTTCAAAAATTCGTTCACACTTAACAGGACAAGAAGTTATCTAGAGTTCGGATTGATTGTGAATCTATTTTAAATCGCAAGATGTTGTGATGGTAAATTAAAGAAATCGAAAATTGCGAACAAATTCAGGTAAGATACTGAGTATTTCGAAATTATTTTTACTGGAAGCTGTTGCCCAGATAACGCATCTCATAGGGCCGATGCTGGGGCAATACCGTGCCGATACTTACAGTATCGGCCCGGTATCAGCCGAGCCCCGGACCAGTAAGCTGCATTATTAGGGTGTTGTCATATGTGTGTTGTTTAATATTGTACTTGATGTTGTTTGAAGGGTGTTTGAAGGCCAAGTAAGCCCATAGTGCATGCCCAATATCGCTGACGTAATTATATTTATAGTACTGATTTTAAATATTGATATAAGTATTTAGGAGAGAGGTTATTAAATAAGCTGATGCTGTAAATGCTTAACCCTTTAGTGACTAAATTTGTTGAAACAATTAAAATATTTATTTATTGAATGCCCATTTGAAGGCCAAGAGAAAACTATTTTTGAAATATCACCACTGGAATGACTGGCTCGATTATCCACAACATCCTCCATATCAAGCAGACTAATTTAATCATCCATTTCTCTCAAATTAGCCTCGAATATCTCCTTTCCCATGAATGATCATTGAACTATTGAAATATCAACCTTCAAAATGTTCCGAATACACATTTCTCTTGACAAATTGCACGAAAACTACCGCTAACATTATACTAAGTGCTGAACCACCACATTGCCATGACGACACACAGTACCGGTGATTTACGACATATTCAGAAACCATTGCGGTTGTGTATCAACCTATCAACCATCAATATCACCCTTGGGTACCATACCAACACATCGTCCTCTAGACATGGATGTATGCGTATTTCAAGTCCATATCAAACTGATCCATGCTGGCAGCATTTGTTTTGAAAGATAAGCCATGCCTGTCTTCAACAAACTGCAGCTCGCATAATTAGCTCGTATTAAATGAATAATTATATTTTATGAACCTATTTTGCAAGTGGTTCTACGAAAATATTGTTCAGGAAATCAAAGTTAACAGTTTGCCTACCAAATTGCTACCTGGAGCAGTGTATCTAGACTCGACAAATTAGCACCGCTTCGTACGTCCACTAATAGATGCATGGCTACACCCCACTATGAGACAGTGATTCAGATAGTGTATATCACAGTCTTTATCCAGAGACCACAGATCCACTGGAAACTGATGGGGGAATTCCCAGGTCACTAAATGATCACAAATGTAGTAACTTTCTCATGACAGTATGTACACTATATTTATAAATATACTCCTGAAGTTTGTACAATGTTACCACCCAGAACCCCAGCACTTAGTAGAATACATTGACAAAGTCGTCAATTCTTGGTGCATGTGTTTTAAAAAAATATTGTTCATGTCCCCAGATGACACTGAACACAATACGGCTGGTATCCGTCTCAATGGTTTGGTCACTTCCCACCAGGTGCTGTGTGTGTGTGCGTGCGTGCGTGCGTGCGTGCGTGCGTGCGTGCGTGCGTGCGTGCGTGCGTGCGTGCGTGCGTGCGTGCGTGCGTGCGTGCGTGCGTGCGTGCGTGTGTGCGTGCGTGATTGCGTGCGTGCGTGCGTGCGTGCGTGCGTGCGTGCGTGCGTGCGTGCGTGCGTGCGTGCGTGCTTGCGTGCGTGCGTGCGTGCGTGCGTGCGTGCGTGCGTGCGTGCGTGCGTGCGTCCGTGCGTGTGTGTGTATGTGTGTGTCTGTGAGCGTGCGTGCGTGCGTGCGTGCGTGCGTGCGTGCGTGCGTGCGTGCGTGCGTGCGTGCGTGCGTGCGTGCGTGCGTGCGTGCGTGCGTGCGTGCGTGTGCGCGTTTGTCCAAAATGACGGATGGTAATATCAATTTGCATGCCTTAGACCAGTTAATTATGAACTCATCCATTGCATGTTTCATCAAATCGAATCGTATGAAAACGCATTGTTGAAATGCGGTATATAGTTGAGGCTTCTTTCATGCTGTGTTCTGTGAACAAAATGGCTAACATCTCTTTATTATGAAATCTCATTCACTATGAAAGAATCGAAAACAGAGTACACCCAGATATACAAATCGACAAAGCATAAAAGTGAAGAAAATAACGACCCACTTCGTGGCGGGGAACCATAGAGGGAAAATCTAAATCCTGGTGTCGCAGTTCTGCAGTACTGATGGCATTGTTGCACGCGGCGTTACAGAGAACCCATAGCTTTCCAGTCCTTCTGGAAGCTATGGATTCGTAGATGAAATGTCAATAATACTACGTTTATACAGCATAACCTGCGTATCCTTGAAGCGGGATAACTTAACAACTGGGCAACGATAAAGGCCGCTCTAGTAAAATACGCCTGCACCATCACTGGCCACCGATGGTCAGACAGCATAATTTCCAACGATGCACTGCGTATTATTCACAGAACATAGCCAAATATCCACCACGATCTGCTGAGACATCCAGGCCATTATATTCCGGTATATTGCGACATGTTTATTACATACAGCTGATGGTATAAGCTTGTTGAATCAAAGTCCTATTCAAGTCACCTTTCGAGTGTATCCATCCATCATATGACGTCATAACCAACCACGTGACGTGTAGCATGACATCATACTGAATGACGCCATGAATGACGTCGATAAGTAGGTTACGAACACATAATTGAAGACGGGCTTTGCGTTGCTGTATGAATTGTATGTATTTTCTATTTAATAAATATTCTGTTGAATATTTTGAAACTAATTTGACATGGCTCTGTTGCTGCAACATCCATCAGCCATATTAGTTACAAAACATTCAACAGCTTACCTGTATAATTTTCAGGAAATTGAGCGTGAGGGCATTCGGCGATCAATCGATCCCAACACGAGCGAGGTGTGGGTGGAGATAGAGCTGGGCGGGGAATAGCTAAAACTGGACAGGTTTATTATATTAAAAATTAAAGTCCATTGACTTAATCTTGGGCATAATGCCGAGTTAAACCAAACGGACAAATACTTAACGTACAGTACAGCTCATAAATAATTTCATGTCTCCAAATCCAATTATGTTAAAAATTTTGAACAGAACATTTGTAACACTGTGGGCAAAATTGTACGAATTAACATGTTACTGTTTTGTTTTGGAAACATTATACAGTATTTCCTAGCTGTATCCTAGTCTTTGATGTGTGAAATATGATGTCATGTATTTTGAAATTAATTTGACATGGGGCTGTTGCTGGCTATCTTATTCAGATGACCTGCATGCTTGTCTTCAAGTTGAGATTCTGTGTCTTCATGGATTATACGGTATAACTTATACGCGATGTTATGCTGGTATGCACACTCTTATTCGTGTTGCACCAAATGGATTCAAACATCGCTATTGGATTGAGAAACTTCCATAAGCTATTCAGCTTAAAGGTCATCGTGTTATTATTAAGCTAATGATGTCTCCATTCATCCATGCATCCCATTTCTATTATTAACGCATTCGCTTCGTGCAAATCACAAATCTTGGTTACAAATGTGTGCCAAGCATACTTCGATTAATCTAAGTTTTCGCCAGCACCTCTCAAGTGTAAATATTTGTTACATCGGGTTCAAAATCATACTAACTTATAACATGTTTCCGTTTTTGCTTTAGGCAAAACGTTAAGTTATCTCTGAGCTGTACACCAGTCCTCTGTCCCTACATCGTCAGCATTTAGATAGTCCCAACAGACATTTCATCACAAAACCATTACGCGGTGTACTTCACAACGAGAATGATTCATAATAACAATGGCAGATAGTCAATACAATGCAAATATCATGTGGGCTTTTATTGCCTCCACATGCTAGAGAGCTCTCTATAGGGGAGATAACGCAATTCCCGTAATATTATATTCGAATGTATGTAGATTCTAACCTAATAGCTTTTGGACTAATGGCGGCTGGGGACATTTTAGATTATTTTTCTCGGTTCGACATTTGCCATGAATGACAAATTGCTCGCCATGTGATTAATGGCATTGTGTCACAGTCATTGTAGTGTATTATTTTCTAGCTAATGCTCAGCCCATTTCAAATGATAACTAATCTCATCTCTTGATAGCTATTCAGGTGATCGAACAGACCACTCCTAAACGATGCAGGTACATTTAAATCTTTTATCACCCCGTCAAAGAAAGATATTCAGGCATGAGTAGCTAAATGTTGCTACATTTCTACAGCCTACGATGGCTGTCATGATTCACATTTCAACAGAAAAAGACTAGCCTGTCTGCCTCGTGATAAACGCTTAGTCATAAAGGGGCCAGCTATAGTTTGGCAATGTGGTATAAAAGCAATCATACAGGTAAGCTGTTGAATATTTTGAAACTAATTTGACTGGAAATTGTTGCTGTCATGGGCAGCAACATCTTCCAGTCAAATCAGTCTCAAATGTCCAGCGAGATGAGGGTTACATAATAAAGAATCTAATGCATTAGCACTTACATGACATCCCACACTATTGCTTGTGGAGACAAAATGGTGACGATCAATGTTCAACATTTACGGGATATTACAAAGCAGATAATTCTGAGACGGATAAGGGAATGTGACAAGATATGAATGAAATGGAATCTATTAACTATAATCTATCAGCGCAGTATAACATTTGAGATGGGATTAGCGTCCCTTTAAGTAAGCCCTGTCAACTTTTGGGTATGTTGGTATTGATTTGAAACAGCAAAATCAAAGGCTAAATTTCGATGTAAATATACACGCAAGATGTTGTATATTTCTAACCCAAGTTGACTCTGCGCTGTTAAGCCATAGTTCTCAGTCAAACTGGTTTCAAATTATTTCCTAGAATTCGTATTCAATAGGAAAGTCATGCAATAAAGTCAATTCATACACTTTCGTGACAGACTTTTTTATTTCCACGCCGGAGCTACGTCATCCTGATTGTGACGTCAGCTAACAAGTGGCATACTCCATTCTGACGTCAGATACTTCATTGATTGACAGAACGATTCCAAACATTTGATATCATTGATGTTTTATTGATCATATTTCTAGTCATTGGTCTTCTTACATTAGCTGTCCTTAACAGGAAAACTTTAGAGCAACCGAATAATCCGTAGAACTAGTACAAGTGTTTTTAAACAGTACAGTTTGCAAATATAAGGCACTGACCAACATAAGACGCCGGACTTTACTGGCTTGAAATAGACACATTCTTTAAGAGTATGGCCTCTAAAGCCGTCCCGGAATGAACATGGCCGTCCTATTGTTCGAAGGAATTGTGGGTTGACTCTTAAGGGCCGAATAAGCTATTTCATGTCCGAAAAAGAATAAATTATCTTCAAATTCTAATCTGAAAACTGGCCTATATTTGAAAGAAATACCAGGTTTTTAATAGTGAAAGTTCAAGTTCAGAACAGGATATTTCAATTCATCTGTAATTTATATTATTAAATAATTTAATCATTGTCTGGAATATGCCTGCAAATGTGATTCACATAAATAAATTAATAGAGGGAATGGTCACCGACAATGATCAATTTAGTGGTAGCCAGCCATTAGATTTCAACACGAATAATAACAGCTTGGATTTCAATTAATTGTTTTTCCCATGACGAGACGGCCTAGATGACAGGTGTGTGATGACTGGTGATATTTGATGGTTTACGTAGACAATCGCGATGTTTCAAAGTCCCATTACTACCCGACGCCATGGTAACGTGGTAGTGCTGTACTTGATGGCATGACATTGATCAGTACATTTTGGGAAAACAATTTGACAGGCCAATCCGAGATAATGTCAACGATACTCAATAGTTAGTAATACCATAATAGCAAACGTTTGTCTAATCGCTATATTCACAACCAATGCCGATAACGCATGTTACTGGGCCCGTACTAGGTCAATATCAATAATGGGCCGTATTGATCTGGTGGATACTTTTGTTTGTCGCCGTCACCTCGATTATTACACCATTAATATTACATCCATGATGCATCTAAGAACAAAAATTATCCACTAAATCAGAACATCTCTTGCAGTCATTATACTCTAACGGAGAGAGGCCAATCACCGAGGCCTAGGTTTTGTAAATGGAGCATCCAGTGAGGTTTTTTTTATATATCAATGGACGCATTGCAATTATTGGCACAACCATACAAGTGAGAAACGTCAAAATGCCACATTATGAATGCAGATGGTCAAACTGCGAAATCACATATCAATCATTCAATACTGGATTCATTCTATGAAGAATTGCTCACAACTATCAATATTCCAGAAAGATGACAACTCTTTCTTGGTAGTGACTTCAGCCCCAAACTCGGGCAACTAAGCAACACATACAATCAGACAGAGTTTGATCCGTGCATTGTCCTATAAGTACACATGTCGTCATCAAACAACATGGACAGGATAAATAGCCGACAAGAAACCGGAAAAACAATCAATAATCAGATTCACTACATTCTGTACAGTGATCTAGTGTACCTAATCTAAAAGCGATCCTTAGAAGAAAATTCCAAGGTCAACCATGATCTTTCAAAACTAACTATTCATAATATATGAAAGCAATAACTGAGTAGATGGGCATGGTTGACCTCAACTGTAAAATAAATTAAACCAGGTTAAGGTCCTCAATGTTTCCAGATGATAGCTGCTAACCAATCAGTGCATCCAAGAATAGCAAACAAAGGAAATTCTATGTTGATGATCCAGATTTGTTACAGAGCTCTCTGAAAACAGAAAGCACTACGACTTACAGGTACACATTCATCAACGCAGTCGAAGTGGACACAAACATCCACTTGCTGTATATAACTCTAATGGCCACTTCAGCGTCTCTGATCAGGAAAAGGTTGGTATAATTAAGGTATGGTTCAAAGATCATACAGTTCACTAACACAGAACACGAATCTCTGCGCACGGTTGAAGGTCAGCCATGCACGGCCCATACAAAGGTCAATAACATAAGCAGAAGTTAGAAAAGCTTTAACATCTCTAAGGAATGGGCGTGCATGCGGGCCTAACGGTGTTGGTACCGAACTCCTTATATATGCAGTTACTACCATCTAGGCACTACTAACACACATCATCTACTCTGAATTATAGCAACACCTCACTATTGATGCCGAGTGAGAATGTGCACACATCGCACATCCAAAGTCTAAGAAGCGACCA
>CM067363.1:70787654-70802654 GCA_034401795.1 Chaetoderma sp. LZ-2023a | reverse complement strand
AGTAAAATGTATTGATCTCCTGAATATTCACCTATCTACGCTAACAGAGATTTACCCAATAATTTTCGGAGGTGATTTTAATTGTACAATCGATCATCAAATCGATACTCTGCTGCTGAGCCACACCCAATTGCTGCGCGCACGCTATAAGCACTAATTAATCGCTGCAATCTTGTAGATGTGTTTAGATTTTTACACCCCACGGCAAGGACGCCTCGATAGATTTTATATTTCTACCATTTTTAAGCAGTTCTTACGATCATCTACAACTGTACCATGCAGCGATTCTGACCACTCTATTGTTTGTTTCTCAGTTCAATTCAAAGCACCTAAGCGTAAAAGTGCTTACTGGTGCTTGAATACTGATTTGTTAAATGAGAAAGAATATTGTAATCTAATTATTGATTTTGGGGGGAAATGGCGGGAAAGAGCTCCTCTCTTTGAGAGCATCCAGGATTGGTGGGATATGGGAAAGAAACACATTTGTACATTATCTCAATGTTTTTCGCGCGACCGCGCGGATATTTTAAAAGAACAACGCTTGTGCTTGCAAACTGAGATAGAACAATTGTCCAATCAGGTTCCAATGAATGGCGAAATACGTGAAAAGCTAAAAGAAACGGAAAGACATTTTGCAACTCTTTTAAAGCAGCAAACGAGGGGTGCGTGGGTGACGTCACGCTTCCAACATGTTAACGACTCAGACAGCCCAACAAAATACTTTTTCGATCTTGAAAACAAACGAGCCATAAATAAAACTTTTTCTCATTTAACATTGCCTGATGGGACAATTGTAAACGAGTATTCTGATATATTGAATTATGCCTCTGAATTTTATGGAGATTTGTATAATAATACTGGAATTTGTAAGCAATCTAAAAATGTATTATTATCGGATCTTCCACAACTTAGTGAATGTTCAAAGAATGATCTAGAGAAACCCATTAGTGTGTCTGAATTATCCGCCGCAATTTACAAACTAAATAATAATAAGGCACCTGGCATAGATGGATTGCCTTCTGAATTTTATAAAACATTTTGGGACACTATATCGCTAATGATTTTCTTGCTGTTTTTAATCAATCAATTCGGGAAATGAGAATGCCTACGTCATGTAAAAGGGCTGTGATCAAGCTGTTGCCTAAGAAAGGCGATCTTAGCCTATTGAAAAACTGGAGACCCGTGTCACTTCTCTGCGTCGATTTAAAAATTCTTTCAAAGGTTTTATACAACCGCATGAAAACTGTTTTACCGGACATTATTCATGCAGACCAAAGTTACTGTATACCAAGGCGAAAAATCGCAAATAATATTAGATTAATAATAGATGTTGTTGAATATTCTAACTGTCTTTCGCTACCACTTGGTGTTGTCTCCTTAGATCAAGAAAAGGCATTCGACCGCGTAAGCCACCATTATTTATTTGATGCTTTTTCAGCTTTTGGATTTGGTGAATAATTTTCAAAATGTGTCAGAACGTTGTATACAGATTGTAGATATGGGATTGTCTTGTGGGAAGTCATGACCATGCCGGACATCTTATATTTACGAGTAAGTCCTAGATGAAATTCATATTTGAAAATACCAGGTGAGCTAATGGATGAGCTAATGGACCGAGTTATCGTCATATACATTATTATTTAAATATGTATCACGCCGTACTGGTTGACATCAACCAGTGCTGCTGATGTCCAGTTTCGACGAAACTAAGTCGAAACTGAATAAGAATGTCGAATGATGTATTCATCATTAAAGTTAAAGTCGAATTAAATGGAATAGGACCTCCGGTTCTGAGTTGATGTGTATCTGGCAATAGTTGAGATAACAGTTGTTGCTGTGGGATCGGCACACACTTTTATATTATTCAGCAGTTGTTTCGGCCAGTAGTTTAGGAAATAATCGAGTGATAAGAATCAATGGAATCGTACGTGACTGACTGACTATAGTTGATGATGGTAGGCATTCTGACTCTCTTCCGAGAGTAGAACAACACCAGCTGGCAATGGGATCATACAGCTCATGTGCCTATTAACGATCATATCCTACAGGCTTATTCATGATAGGCAATGGACAGGACAGAGACATTGTAGCGTCCTGTAGGAATTAATAACACAATCGAAATTTGTATATCAACTATATGTCAATCATTCAAAGGCATGTTACAACAACACATTCCATAATGTTGTTAGTTAGCTGACAGATCACATCAAATCAGAAGTATATTTGAAATTATATCGATCTTACCAAATTATTTTCATCATTGAATCTTTCAAGTTTTAGTTTAATGTACAGTTAGCTTAAATCGTAATAAAAGCATCCTCTTGCAAAAAGCAAGACAATAGTTTGGGCTATGTTTAATAGTGAACTCCAGAGT
The DNA here is from genome assembly GCA_034401795.1 of Chaetoderma sp. LZ-2023a. NCBI lineage: Eukaryota > Metazoa > Mollusca > Caudofoveata > Chaetodermatida > Chaetodermatidae > Chaetoderma > Chaetoderma sp. LZ-2023a. The sequence goes on along the minus strand of CM067363.1, from coordinate 70,800,280 downwards.
GCAGAGCAACACTGCACCGAAGCCGGGAATCTTCCATCAGTCAGATAGGCCCGATTGTCATCAATAAATATCGTTACGCTCATCAGTAACGAGGTGAGCTGACAATCAATTGCCACGGCATCTTTGGTAGGAGGTTGTCGCAGCAACCGCTTCCATTATAGTCTTACCAGAGAAGTAGTAGGAATCATAGTAGACCCGGAGATCCGAATTCTTCATTGGCGAGCCTGCCAGGATCTGGAGTTCGAGATGACGTAAGACAACACAGCACCCAAAGAACAGAGTGAGTACACCATAATATTGATAGTATAAAATGTCCGCGGACAGACCAGTCAACACGGTATTAACAGACGTGGCAGATCGATTAAAGGTGTTCATAGAATTGGCAAAACAATCCAATAATACAAAAGTTACGCAACACCGAGAGTATAGAGAAAACACAATTGTAAAAATCACCATGGACATAATGGGCGAAGAGCAGCCGCGTCTTAAACACGCCATTGTGTGCTTGTACTATCAGTAAACTAGATAACAGCGACTATATTATAATAATTTAGAACTGTATAAATAGTATGGCGACACCACGTAGAAGTGATCCGACTCTGCCGCCAGTAGACCAGCAGCGCCCCGGACCAGAGCTATGACTGGAAACGGTCGCAGCTATGCAGACCATGGGGACGGCAATGGCGGGTGCCATAGTAGCTGAAAGTGACCGAAGAGAGCGGAATCGGGTGTTTCGGAAGGAAGTTAGAGAGTGGACCCAGCGTATCAAGCCTTGTGATGGGTTAATCCCAGAAGAAGCATGGCAGTTCATAGATGAAGCGCGAAGAGTGTGGGAGGCCACCGAGGGTAACTTCGACGGGATTCCCGTTTATATTATGATGCGGGCATCCAGAGGACAACTGTCCAGGGCCATAGATGCATTTATAGTGGGAAAGGTGCGAGATACCGTAACCTTCGACGAACTCCGTGATTATGTAACCCTCAATTCTATCTCAGCAAATGAGAGTGAGAGGGTTAAATATGACCTGGAGGGCGTGAGGCAACGACGGAATGAGACGTTGGTATTGTTTAACCAATGGTACAAGGAGATGGCTGTGAGGGCCTATCCCACTGAGAATGCTGACAACCGCAGGACAGTCTTAGCAGCACACATTAAAGCACTGGGAGATCGCGGTATGGGAAGAAGAATAGTATGCATAAAGATCACTACATTACAGAGAGCAATGGAGCTCACCGAAGAAGATAAGGGATGTAATCACTTGCTTATGGCCATGCACATCTCTCCCCGAGGACAAGAAGAAAATATGGAGATAAACGTGCTGGAGGAGGAGGAAGGCAAGGATGTATGGGCCGTGATAAGTTTGATGAAATGGCAGATAGCTCAGCAAACCAAGCTCATAGAACGATTATGCACTGTAATAGAGGGATTGCAGAGTGGGCCGGGAACACCAACAAGAAAGCCCCGAGTGGCCCCACAATGACTGGCAACAACCACCGCACGTAAGACAGCTGCTGCGCCGAAGCCAGCAGTAAAGAAAACCATTACTTGTTTTAACTGTGGCCGTATAGGGCACTACAAGAGTGACTGCTGACAAGCCGTGCAGCCACCCCGACAACCAGTGACCCAGAAACCACAACCAAGACCACAACCCCCACCGATGGTCTGTTTTACATGCAGAAGGGAAGGACATTTCACGCGTGATTGCTTCACCAATCGAACTGACCGCCCAGCAGTGAAGTGTTTTCGTTGTGACCGGGAGGGCCATTACCCGGCCAACTGCCCAATGGCGGCGCCCATGCCGCCACAAAAAACAGTGAAGAGGCCACGACAAAACAATCGACGAGAAGAAGAAATGGAAATTGAGGTACACGCCCAGCATAGTGACAACAGGTACGAACCGGAAACAACTCCACGGTCATGTTCCCGCAACGTTCGCAAGGACCTAGCAAATCGAGCGCGACGACATGAAGAATACGAGGACCGGGATGGTTTTGTTCTAACCGGAGAGAACACCGACAGGTATGGCCGTTTTTCTTACGGTGGCGGAGGAGCCCTGTCAGTGGACGAGCATCGTCAATCCTACGCAGAGGCAGTTAGCGGACGACGGAGTCCATTAAACGAGGACGGAGGAAATCGTTGGTGACCGAACGATTTCTAATGCGGCTCGAGATCGAACCGCACGGTCGTGAGAATCAAGGTGAGTACGTAAATGCATTGATTGATACTGGTGCTAGTACGTCCTTGATTCCTAAGGACATATGGCATAGCATTTAAATGCTAGGCCATTGAAAAGTGCTAAGACCTTATTAGCTGTAAATGGTTCGCCCATAGAGATTTTGGGAGAAACTCAAATCAAATTCAAGGATTCCCAGCCTATTCTCAGTATGGTAGTGAATAGTATGCGGCATGAATGTTCGATTGGAGCGGATGCCTTGCACTTGGGAAATGCAAGGATTGACTACAGGACCAAAGAAGTAGTATGGTTTGGTCATGTATACCCTTTCAGATATCCGTATAGGGAACAAGCAAAATATGTATATGCCAGTTGCAAAGAAACGACCGGATATGCAGTTATTGACTAAGTGCTGAGTGACTTTGCCAATAATTTCGATACGGCTCGTCCAAATACATTAGGTCTAGTATCCAAGGTAGAATGCACGATACCAATAGGAGATTCATGTCCTATAAGGCAGAAAGCCTATCGTCTACCGCTTGCTAAGCAATATGTGGTTAAAAACCAAGTAAAAGAAATGCTTGCAGCGGGCGTCATAAGACCATCGTCATCACCCTGGGCGTCACCCATTACTTTAGTACCCAAGAAGGACGGTGACACCAGATTTTGTATCGACTACAGGAAATTGAATTCTGTGTGCTGTAAGGATAGTTATCCACTGCCGAATATATCCGACATTTTTTATTCGATGCGCAGCGCAACGATATTTTCTACTATGGACTTGAAGTCTGGATATTGGCAGATACCAATGGCCAGCCAAGACATAGAGAAAACAGAGTTCGTGTGCAGTGAAGGTTTGTTCGAATGGATTCGGATGCGTTTCGGTTTTTGCAACTCAGGTGCCGTATTTCAGAGGGCAATGAATGATATTTTCCGAGAATATGTAGGAAAATATGTGCACGTTTTCGTCGACGATATAGTCGTATACTCACGAAATCCGACGGAACATGCACACCACTTGCGTAAGGTCATGTGCAAGATTCAGGAGTATAATTTGCAAGTAAAGAAAAAGAAATGTGACTTCGCCAGTAAGTCAGTGGACTTGTTAGGCTATCACATTTCTGCACAAGGTGTAGCTCCACAGGCTCAGAAGGTCAAAGGCATTCGAGAAATGTCACCACCCCGCGATGTGGGTGAAGTACGTAGTTTTCTCGGAGCTACAGGTTACTACTGATCTTGTGTTAAAGGCTATGCCAAAATTGCAAAGCCTATGATTGAATTGACTAGGAAATACAAGCGATTTGAATGGGGTAAGCATGAACAGCAAGCGTTTGAGAAATTAAAGAACTTGCTATGTAGTGAGATGGTTCTCACGTATCCGAACTTGAACGCCCCCTATAAGTTGTATACAGATGCGTCTAGTTACGCGATAGGTGCAATACTAGTACAGGTAGATGATAAGGGTATAGAGCGAGTAATACAGTATGTAAGCTCTACTCTTAAAGACAGTCAGTTAAATTGGCCCGTAATAGAGAAGGAGGCTTATGCTGTGATATACTCATTGAAAAAGCTCCGACCATATCTATTTGGTACGCAGTTTACCGTGTACACCGACCACAAATCCCTAAAGAGTTTGTTTGTTGGCGAGGTTAAGAACACTAAGGTGCAGCGCCGGGCAGTAATGATCGCTGAGTAAGGATGTAAGATTGAGTACATCCAAGGTTCGAAGAATATTCGAGCGGACATGTTGTCCAGATTACGTCGTCCGGCGGAAGTCACCACGTTAGACACAGGCGATTATGTCATACCGGAGGTAGACGAAGGTGTGTTACCGCACGTCCCTCTGGAGGTATACGACGTACCATACGACGACCTATGTGCCGAACAAACCAAGGAATACCCGGAGTTATTTAGAAATACCCCAGAGGAGTACATGGTTAAGAATGGCATATTGTATTCTTTAATTACACCTTCAGCGTTGGACGCCGAATACCCCAGAATCGTATTACCTACCCTGTTCCGTGAGAATGTGCTCCGGAAGGCTCATGAACGAGCTGGTCATCAAGGTTTGAAGAAGACTATCGGTATGGTAAGAGATTCTTTCGTGTGGACGTCTTTGAGGAAAGACGTGGTATGTATGCTTGAGACGTGTACGACATGTCAGGTCAACCGACCTGTCACTACTCGACCTCAATACAGTGAGATGCCCATGGCCAGTTATCCAAGTCAGATAATTGGTATGGATTTGATTGGTCCACTATTAGAGTCGAGTCGAGGTAATAACTATATCATGACGGTGATCGATCACTGTTCTGCGTGGGCAGAAGCATATCCGATCGCAGGCAAAACATCTCAGAATGTTGAGGATAAATTCTTCAATGAGCATGTCGCTCGTCATGGGGTCCCTGAAATTCTGATTACAGATCAGGGTAAAGAATTGTGCTCGAATTCTCTGGAACAGCGATTTCATGAACACGGTATTGATCATAGGCGGTCGAGTTCATACCATCCTCAAACCAATGGACGTACTGAGAGGTTCAATCGCACTCTTAAGGTGTTGGTCCAGAAAGGTGTCAACAACGAATCTCGTGCATGGGAGGATGAGTTAGGTGCAGCTCTAACGGCGTACCGCAACACTCGTCACTCCACGACCGGATATACGCCATTTTATCTGACGTATGGTCGACGTGCAAGAATTCCATTTGCCATCCCACTAGATGCTTCGCAGGATCTTGGTGAGAGACTTACATGTCTCAATAATGCCTTGCTGCGCGCTCGTGGAGAAAAAGCAAAGTCTCGAGAAGTACACCGAGAACAAATTAATAAGCATGCAAACGCTGGTGAGTATAAGGTTGACGACTCGGTGGTCGTAAAAGCTGAAGAGAGGATGAAGTTGACCTCTCGCAGTGACCCTGAGTACGAGATCTTTAAGATCAATGGACCCGTGGCTCATGTCCGCCATCAAAGATCTGGGAAGGTACGCGTACTTAATATATCTAAGTTACGTGTAGTCGACTCGGAGATGTGCTGGGACAAGGTACGACCATGCCCTATTCATAACCCCGCAAAAGGTACGAAAGCTAGCCATCACCCACGAGTTGTAGTATTACCTGAGTCCGGACCTTTGTCGGTACCCGACTCCGACGCGAAACCTCATAAAATGGCTCGTAGGAAGTGACCAGCTTCTAATTGGGAGCCGAATGTGCGTAAGGTGGGTAAGGTGGTCGACATGGATGTAGACCGACCGTGTATGAGTAATGATCGAAACTATGAGTCACCGATGGAAACCATTGAAACTCCTCGTACCGTATTGATGGACACCTCGGAGGATGTACCCGAGCCTGCCACTGAGCCAATGGAAACGCTTCCATCGCACCCATACTTCCTGCGCAAGCGCAGTCACGCTCCTGAAGTCAGCTCAGACAGTAAGCGACTTAGGATTGGTGCATTTGGCCAAACTCTATATGATGACTTCATCAGTCGTATAGAAGCTGTTAGAAGGCAGCGTAGCCGGAGATAAATTCAATCTCCGCTTAGGCGCTGTAATAGTAACATCGCATTGTCTAAAACCATCATGTATAATTTACAGTTATGCGTAATAATGGCATTAGTCAGTTTCGTGGGTGGATTATGCCAGAACTCTAGTGTGCACAGGTTACAAAATGGTGTTATGATAACCGACCACCAGAAGATTTCTGTTATTCGTGCTGAATGGACAGTAGTAGTATCTATAGACCATCCATATTTGCCTGCCAACTTTCTTGACCGTTTGGTACGATTTCGTGTTCTTGTTGCGGATATTGGTCAACGGACTTCATTAAGCATCAACGACATTTTCGGACTTCAGCATCGTATAAACGGTATAAGAAAGATTGCCATCAGGACCCAAGAAACATTGTTGAATCGTGCCATTAGTCGACGGAAACGTGGACTATTTAACTTCGCTGGTGACATAGCCTCTTCTCTATTTGGAACCGCTACATCGGGTGATATAGAAGCGATCAAAGATGTGGTCAAAACGGCTATGAGAAATATGAATCATTTAGTTCATTTCTCCAATAAACTAGCATCCCACATGAAGGTTGCGTTCAAGGGGATCAACACCAACGTTGACCGAATCAACGAGGTCACCGACAGCCTAGTCGAGTTGACTAAAAATATTAGCGAACTGTTCAAAATACATGCAGCCTGGCAAGCCGACCTGTATGCGTTAGTACGCCTAGGTCATATCATTGATTCAGCCGAGAATGTGGTATACAGTTACCAGAAAGCAGCTGCCCAATTTCACAGGCAGACTGCGTCCCTGGAATTGGGTAGGCTGACCGAAGAACTATTTAGTCCCGCGGACTTGGCCGACGTAGCTAAACAGGTCAGCGTAGGGAACAGATTGATACGTCCCTACCAGTGGTATTATAGAAACGTGGTTGTGTATCCGTTGTGGAAGGACGACTCGCAACTACATTACCTCGCGACGTTACCACTCATTGGCGGGGGCAATTATATCGAATATGGTTTACATTCATGGCCAGAACCGTTAACCACAATAGGATATTACATGCAAGTCATAATCGCTCGGACGAGTGTTGGATTGGACACCAAAACGGGATGGTATTTCACCTCATCCGAGTGCCGGGGTAGTGAACCTCAGGTATGTCACGGTCAACTAAGGGTCGACAAGACCTACGTACCGTGCATTGTTAGCTTGTTGACCGATACCACCGATAGCGCATGTAACATTCAGCTTACCGAATCTAACGAAACCTCTTGCAAATTATTCACCCATAAGAAAGTAGGCGTTGTGTTGCAAACACTCGGTGAAACTTTCGAGGTACATTGTGGTGGACGACTGACTGACCGGTGTATTGTGAGTAGTGGTCTGTATGCATTGATGTCGAGTGGATGTGACTATAGTGGGAAGGGTTGGCGATTCGAGCCAGTAAAGTCTTACAGCCGGACGTACACTCGAATTAGTCTTGCTGCGGATGTGCCCAGATTGGATGTGGCGGCGTCCTCAACCAATCACTTATTGTTAATCATCTAAAAATGTAAAAGTGGGACCAGTTGCATAAGTCTAAGTATGTGCCGCTAGCACCACTATCAGCGGTCGACCCAGCAATGGTCGACGGAATCAGCGTACGTTCCTTCTTCTCATATTCGATGGGCTCCGTCGTCTGTTTAATTGTGATTGTGTTTATATTGTATAAGTGTGGCGTATTCTCACGCATGTGGACGTTTATAAAACGAAAGACACGTGCGGCCATGACACCATTTCCACGGTTCTCTCAGACCCAACGGCCACGGAGACCTGCAGCACTGCCTACGCCGTTGTGACTGTCAGCCAGGCTGTCGCCTAATGCTACTGCCAGGACCGAGAGCGACCCGACGGCTGATACATGGGTGGACGTGGAGTTACATAACATTCCTGACATTCCTGGTGAATACGAGGACATGTAAGACTTTATTGTCAAGTATCGTATTATGTATGCACGATATGTTATTGTGCCAATTGTTGATTAGCTGTACTACTTCGTCATCATGATACCTGTATTGTTTCGTACTATTGTCATCACGCTTCGGATATTGTATGATATTGAACAGTTGACTGTTTTATTGAACTGTTTTATTTGATTTATTGTCTATTGATTTATTGTTCGTTCAGTATTGTTACTGTACGGTATTCAGTTAGTGTATTGTTTTATTCGCAGTTTTCATTGTATTGCGATTTCGTCACCTAGTGTTTCGGTTCGAGGTAGCCCTGGTATAGTGTGGTTTAGTTGTTGATGTTGCACAACGAGTTAATTATCACTCTCTTAAGGCATTAAGAGACGGTTAATTAACTTTGGTTGAGGGGCATGTGTAGATATGGGATTGTCTTGTGGGAAGTCATGACCACGCCAGATATCTTATATTTACGAGTAAGTCCTAGATGAAATTCATATTTGAAAATACCAGGTGAGCTAATGGATGAGCTAATGGACCGAGTTATCGTCATATACATTATTATTTAAATATGTATCACGCCGTCCTGGTTGACATCAACCAGTGCTGCTGATGTACAGTTTCGACGAAACTAAGTCGAAACTGAATAAGAATGTCGAATGAGGTATTCATCATTAAAGTTAAAGTCGAATTAAATGGAATAGGACCTCCGGTTCTGAGTTGATGTGTATCTGGCAATAGTTGGGATAAAAGTTGTTGCTGTGGGATCGGCACACACTTTTATAATATTCAGCAGTTGTTTTGGCCAGTAGTTTAGGAAATAATCGAGTGATAAGAATCGATGGGATCGTACGTGACAGACTGACTATAGTTGATGACGGTAGGCATTCCGACTCTCTTACGAGAGTAGAACAACACCAGCTGGCAATGGGATCATACAGCTCATGTGCCTATTAACGATCGTATCCTACAGACTTATTCATGATAGGCAATGGACAGGACAGAGACATTGTAGCGTCCTGTAGGAATTAATAACACAATCGAAATTTGTATATCAACTATATGTCAATCATTCAAAGGCATGCTACAACAACACATTCCATAATGCTGTTAGTTAGCTGACAGATCACATCAAATCAGAACCAGCCGACACCGCTTTGACCCTGTGCAGCAGTAGCTCCATAGAAGAGAAGCCCAGAGTTTGATTAGTCAGGATGACGTCATGATCAATGAGCATCAATCAAACTCTGTGGCAGAGAAATAAGAAGAACAGGTTTCAAAGTGAGAATCGAGATGTAGATGATCATGGATTGGTCAGGTCGACCAACAGTAATAAGTAGAAGCTTCTAGGAGGGAATAAGCAGACGTTGATTGGCGGACTGATTATCCAGACCAATCAAGCTGTGCTTATAACCTACCTAGAAGAGTCATTGAAACAAAGAATATATATTACGATATGTATATATCTATATATCGTAATATGTATAGAACTTCGGGTACACCGAAATGAATAAATAAGGCACTTTGCCTATTGAGGAATCAATCAATCCACCATCAGGATTCCGTAGACATACTCTATGCTACGATAGTCAAAGATATAGTAGTCGAAGCTACGATAGTCGAGATACTGATATAGAGATAAGTATATTTGAAATTATATCGATCTTACCAAATTAGTTTCATCATTGAATCATTAAAGTTTTAGTTTAATGTACAGTTAGCTTAAATCGTAATAAAAGCATCCTCTTGCAAAAAGCAAGACAATAGTTTGGGTTGTGTTTAATAGTGAACTCCAGAGTGCAGAGCATCACTGCGCCGATGCCGGGAATCTTCCATCCGTCAGATAGGCCCGATTGTCATCAATAAATATCGTTACGCTCATCAGTAACGAGGCGAGCCGACAATCAATTGCTACTGCATCTTTGGTAGGAGGATGTCGTAGCAACCGCTTCCATCATAGTCTTACCAGAGAAGTAGTAGGAATCATAGTAGAACCGGAGATCCGAATTCTTCAAGATGTATACAGTCTAGTTAAAATAAACAACTCATTGTTGGCTCCTTTTTCCTTCGGACGTGGTATTAGGCAAGGTTGTTCCCTGTCAGGTGCGTTGTATACTATTTGCATAGAGCCGTTATTAAACAAACTCCGTTCAAATCAAGGATTAAAGAGAGTAACCTTGCCCGATACCACCAATGAAAAGGTGACAGTTTCTGCTTACGCCGATGATGTCACCGCATTCGTTACCTTTAATCAAGATTTTGTCAATCTACAAAATTGGTTGGCTATATATTCATCCTCATCTAATGCAAAGATTAATTTAGAGAAATCTGAAGGGCTATGGGCGGGCATATGGAAGAATCGTACAGACGAGCCATTGGGAATCAAGTGGAATAACAAAGGGCTAAAAATTCTTGGGATCTTCATCGGAAATTCGGCTGAATATTTTAATCAAAATTGGATAAACATGGAATCGGATGTAATTACTAAACTAGCCAAATGGCACAATATATCTCGAGCCCTTTCCTTAAGAGGCCGTATAATTGTTACAAATCTTCTCACTGCATCTAAATTATGGCATAAATTTACTGTCATTGATCCACCAGTAGATCTTGTAAATTCAATCCAGAGACATTTAATTAATTGTGCATGGATTGGAAAGCATTGGCTACCAAAAGAATTATTATCGCTATCGTTAGAAGACGGTGATCACAGGGATTGATTGGTGCATCTGAATTCTAGAATTACATCTTTTCGTATTTGCTATGCACAATATTTTCTGTATTTTCGTCAATCGCACCCTTGTTTTAAGTTTACTAGCTGGTTTCTAAAGCGAGCGCATGAGTTCAATTATGATGACCAGCTGTTTTATATTGACCTTGATACAGGTACTCTTGGAAATGTAGCATCTTTTTATAAAACATTGTTAACATCCTGGTTTTCTTTTACTGTCTCCCGAGAGTCATTGCCATCTTATACAGCGGATATTCCCCACGAGCCACTGTTTCTAAATGGAATGATTAAAAACCACCGAACTGGGCTAACCTTTTATTTAAAAGATTTTATAAGTGCCAATATCACTACAGTAGCTGATATTGTTGATTGTCACCAGAAAGTGTCTGTTGATGTTTTGTCAAATAAATTGCCCAATCATTCTAAGCGGTTACTAGATAGTAACCTTAATACGTTATGGAAAGGTTTGCGGCACAAGATTAATCGTCCAGATAATGTGCCCAGTTCCTGCATCAAATTGACCTTTCGTTTACTAATGACCTTGTTAAATGTACTGTATCATTTCCATCTAACAGCCCGAAAGAATTGTATAGAATGTCATTGTTAAAATGTTATGCAAATAGTATACGTAGCAATAGTATTAATGTATGGGCAGATGTTTTGTTGTTAGATATTTCCTCTGTGACTAATTGTCGTTGTTTTTACGAATTTCCATGTACACGCTTTGAGCGTGATTTATCATGGAAAATTCTACATGGAGCATTGGGAACAGGCATATGTCTTTACAAAGCAGGTTATCGTCCTAATGATCACTGCCCTCACTGTGGTGAACAAGAGGACATTACTCATATGTTTTTAACGTGCTCACGTATTCAGCCATTACTTTTAGCTGTAAAACGATCCGTGTTGTATTTATTGGAGACCGATGTTTTTGACATGGCTGATTATGTGAGATGTTTTCCCTGTCCCCAATGCTCAGCCAAATCCAAACGAAAAACTAGACACCGTTTGTCTAATTGGCTTTTATCCAACTGTAAAATGGCTATCTATGTTAGCAGACAACATCTTTTGGATGGCAATACACGAACTGATCCACTCCGAGAATGTCTCTCGAGATTGCACTCACGAATTCAAATAAAATCTCAGTTTTCAGGGGCCCTGGATGTTTTCGAATACTTTTGGGCGTTTGACAGTTTTTTGTGCACGATTGAAAATGATAATCTTGTTTTTAATGGGCTTTTATAAATTTTTATCTTTCAAGGTTTTATACGTCGCTTATTTGTGCTTATATCTTGAAGGTTGTGATACATTTTGATATGCTCATGTTTTATATTGATACACTGTATTGAGTTTTTATGTTTTATGTAATCGTATGATATTTTAAAGTTTTTGTCAAATGGAATGAGTGTAATAAAGTATATGAAAAGTCTTCTTCTTCGTCTTCTTCGCCTTCTTCTATTTCGTCTTCTTCTTCTTGTTTCTTCTTATTCGTCTTCTTCTTCTTCGTCTTCTTCTTCATTTTCCCCTCCTGTTTCAATTGTGCCTTAAAGCACTCAAAATGCTACCTATATCACTTAACCCTTTAAAGCTCTAGATATCTCAAACAAAATTGCAATTCTCACTCAGTAAATGTCCACATAGAGAAGACAATCTGTGTAAATTTACCACAGAAATTTACAAAAATAACTTTCTGTTGACACACGTTTTGTTCGGCTTGATCATTAAATGGTTAATATTCAAGAAAATCCTACTTTTTGCTTTTACAGTGTACATGTGCAGGCCGAGAGAAAACTATTTTTGAAATTTTACCACTGGAATGACTGGCTCGATGGTACTTTGCAGGCTTAGCCATTGTAAGATTAAGATGAAACAAGAAAGGTTAAATAACATGGTTCTACTGGAGGATTCTTCCGCGAAGCTGGAGGGAGGTTTTGCCCGTCGCGTCCCGAGAAGATATGCCAATTTTGTGGTCTAAAGCAACAAACAGCAATAACATTTAGCACTTTTTCAAAATAAACATTTTACGCATTCTTCAATTACTCTGATTCTGCTGGTACATACTTCTTGAAATTTGGATGGAAGCTTGCGCATGTTGTCCCAAACACGTTTGCCAATTTGGTCGTCAGTAATTCTAATGGAGCGATCTTTTCCGAACTTTGGTTAATGTGTGTCTGCGGGATCCCGAGACGTATTCCATTGTTAAGGTTAAAAACTAAAACGCAACAACAACAGCTTTAATCAGCAACATTGTTTCCAAATCAGATAGTATACGAGCCTTACGG